>VZRW01006919.1:532267-617729 GCA_013398125.1 Aegotheles bennettii
GGTCGGGGCTGGGGGATGCGCAGGGCACGGCTGGGCAAGGGGTGGGCAAGGCAGGGGCCGGGGAAGGGCAGGGCAGAATCCCCTGTGCGGGTCCGCTCCGTGCATGTGGTGTCACCGCATCCCCCTGCCGCCCCGCGCCACCAGCCGGCACCGCGCCCGCCCGAGCGGTCCAGAGGGGCGGGTCGCCGGCACTTTCACCGCCCGGGGATGGGGTGGGAGCAGGGATTGAGGAGGATCTGTGAGTGCGGGGCATTGAGCAGACAGCTAACGGAGCTCCCCCTGCACGGCGTGCGGATAAACAGGGCAGGGCTGGAGGGCACGGCCTGGCAAGGTGAGAGGGGGACATGGGCATTGGTGTCACCAGCAGCCCGATGTATCCCGGGAATCCCACTCGAGCATCTGGGGAGAAAGGCACGTGCTGTGTGGGATGCATTTCACCCCTGCGGGGGGGATGCTGCAGCAGGTTGGCTTTGTTGTGCTCACAGCCATGCAAGCGTTGGCTGCTGCACGCTGGGTGGGTGCCGGGGCCAGCCCACAGCTTCCCCCGGCTCTGTTGCATGTGTTCCACTGTTGCTCATCGAATTACTCTAGGACGTAACCAACTCTGACCTTGGCTGGGGAGGGTTAGTCAATAGGATGTGCAGAAAGTGCAGCACAAGTTCAGCACATAATCCCTATTAGTTCTCTACTGACAAATTAAGTGGCATGTGTTGTTAAATAAATGGAAGGTTTCAAACAATTCTTTTAAAAACAGAGTTTTGTTGTAAATTCACTGATTTCTATAGCTGAAAAAAGCCATGGTGGCAATCCAGTCTGATTTCTTAGTGCTACAGCTATTGCTTCCTATGTGCTGGTGTTCAGGGATCCTTATGGGCTCCCATATGATTTGCTTCCCCTCTTTCATCAACAATACATAGGGACAAATGCTTTGTACAAGCTGATGGAACCTCTCATTAAAAATGGAATTGTTTGTATAGGACCTGAAGAGCTTTGGTATCCTACAGGCAGATGCTCACGTGGTGCCTGTGCCAGATGCCTTCTGTCAAAGAGGGAAGGGTGGGACTGCAGATGAAAATAAAACTCTTACAGCAACCCAAAGGAGCCGGCAGAGTCCAGCATCCATCAGCAGTCTCCCTCTTTCTGATCCTCTCTAGGGTTTTGTTGTCCACACCGTCCCTGCCAACTGTCTTTCTGAGAGGCAAATCCCCCAGAGCTGCTGTGCTGCTTGGTGTGTTCTCAGCCAAGTGCTGAAGGAGGGCAAGGGCAGGTGTCTCTGGTTCCTAGGTCTTGGCAGAGCTTCCTGCTTTCAACAGTTCAGCTGCAAAGGATAAATCCCAGCACTTCTGCATCACTAGGAAGAGCCATAAGACACTGCAGTGTTCAGGGAACAGGGAAGGAGGTGGCGTCAGAACTGTCTCAGAAGGCACTTTGGATGTCCTCAGTGATGCAGGATGAGGTGTGTGCTTCCCAGGTTGCTCTAAGGAAAAGGTGGTTCCTCCCCATCCATCAAATCATCATCCTTGCAGGGAAGGGATGTCTGTGCAGTGGTCTGCTGGCTGTCAGGAGGGTGGAGGGGGCATCCCAGGAAACGATGGTGGGGACTGGTGGAGAGGAGGGGACTGAAAAGCTGTGGTTTCTGATCCTGCTCCCAAGGCAAGGCTCAGCCTTGGTGCTGATGATCTGGGCAGCTGCAGAGCATGGTGTGAGCGCATCCCCTATCCTTCTGCCCCCTCCTTGCCACAGGCAGAGTCGGGGAGACTGAAGGCCCCAGCAGCAGGTGCGTGCCAGCAGGCTGCAGTCCCAGCTCTGCCTCACCTTGGGGCAGTGCCCCTGGGAAGCAGGGGATGGTTAGTGGGTATGTGGGGAGCGGGGACTGGTGCTTGGATGGAGCAGACTGGCAGCATGGTGTATCCTGGGGTTTAGGAGCTGGGGCTTTCTGGAAGTCTGAAGCAAGCTGGAGTCACTCCAGTGACCTTGCTTTGCAGGATCCCATCCCCTCCCCGCAGCCTGGACACAACAGGGGATGTTAAGTCAATAAGAGCAAGTGAGTAGTTTAATACTCCTTAAGACCCTGGGGACACCCTGCCTGTCCCTCGGTGATCCTGTCAGGTACCTTCACTGTCCGCTCACCTTGGGGCAGTCTTAACTGAGACCACAGGGGTCTCTGGTGGTGAGCATGGATGAGATGAAGGAGTGGGGAGCTGAGCTCATGCTGCGTGTACCAGAGCACACCACTTCAGCCACAGGAGGAGTGGGCACTCAGTGACAAAGGATGAGGTGTGTGAAGGTCTTTCAATGTGTACTGTGAACTTGGCATTTTGGGCATTCAAGGCACTCCCTCGAGACAAGGAACTGGAATAAGAAGCCATTTGTAGTCAGAGAATGAAATACTAGGAAAATGAAAATGTCTCGGTGAGGAAAGCTTTTAACATTATGGGAGCAGTCAGGTTGTATGGAGCCATAATTTGTGTCTTAAAGGAGATGCATGTCAGGCCAGGAGAGCTGTGCTCCTGTGTGGCCAGCCTGAGCCAGTGTGATGTTTGGTACAATCCAGCCCTGAAAGTGCTGTCCTGCAGCTGCAGGGAAGCTCATGGCATGTTGTTTCTGTTCCTGGTTTTCCATATATGCTTGTCCAGTGCCAGGAGAATATTTACACTGCTCTTTGGTGCTCAAAGCTGGAGTGAAGTTGGTGGGAGTTTGGCCAGTGACTTCTGGCAGAGCTTTACCCTTCTGTACCTGTGAAAGGGGAGCATGGGGTGCGTTGGTGGTCAGATATCACCAGCAAAAGGAGGCTGTCCCTTTCCAAGGTGTCCTGGGGTACCCATGTACCACCCATTGCCCTTTGGACCAGCTGCAGTCAGTGTTGTTCCTGCCCTGGTATAAGCAGAGCTGTAATCCTGAGCTCTAGCAGCAGAAGTAAGCATAGGCTGCAGTGGGGAGTTCAGAGGCACTTTGGTCCCTGTGATGGGGAATGTTGAATCTGGCTTTCACTTGAGGCTGTTCTGTTTCCTCTTACTGCACTGGTGCTCCCAGCATCCCAGCCATCATTCTGGCCTTGCACCGTGTTCACAGGCATGTGTAAGGCGGGTGTTGGCAAGGAAGAGGAGTTCAGTGGGAATCCTTTGAAAGCGTGCGCAGCCCTGCGGGGTGGAGCTGGGAGCACCGGGGGTGCCACGGGCAGCCAGGAGGGTGAGAACCCCGGCTCTCCCTGCCTGCTTTCCTTTGCAAAGCTGGAGAGCAGATTGTATCAGTATCGGCTTTGAATGGTCCCTGATGTGTGCTACTGATTGTAACTCAGTGGATGGAGTTTAGCAGACAAACAAGGTCACTTTCAATAAACAAATTTAGCAGAAGCATGAAGTTGGCAGGTGGGATAAATGACAATAAAAGATGAAAGAAAATGTGAAGATTTGGTTAGAGAGGAGCAGCCTAAGTGTGATAATTTAAATCATTCTTAACCTGAAGCTTTTAAATCGTGGTACACCAAAGGTAAAATACTGTGTCAGAAGTTCAATTTCAGAGCCAGAGTACAAAGTGCTGATGATACCTGGGAGAGACATCTAGGCTAGACCTCGAGGAGAGCAGCCGGGGACCTTTGCCAGTGGATAGAGATGGGTGATTTTAGCTCGGATCTTCAGTGCAGTCTGAGCAGAGTCCTCCCATCCTCTCCACACTCAGGATGTTGCTGAGTATTAATGGGGAAGTCACACAGCAAGGCAGGAGAAACCTGCACAGAGGTGCTGGCCCACACGGGACCCAGGCGGCTGCAGGAGCATTGCGAGATGGAGCTCAGCCCTTGCCAGGAGGATGCACACACTTGCTCTGATGCACGGTCCCCTGGTCTGGCAGAGATGCCCCTGTACCTCTCCTTCACCCCATCTTTGCTTTCCTCCTGAAAGTGCTGCAGGGCGTTGTAGAGCTGAGCAGTTTAAGAACACATAGGTGTGTCAATGAGATCTGTAATCTTGGGGCTTGTGGCACTGCCAGGGAAATAACAAAGGCTTTACCTTCTGTCTCAGGACTCGAATCAGCTGCACATGGTCACTTGTTTCCTTGCGTGTCTCCAAGGCTGAACCAGAGCTTTCCCATGCCTCCCCTCTGTCTTTGGAAGCTCAGCAGAGGCTGAGCCCCTGCAAGGAGTGGGCTGTGTCTCAAGCCAGTTGCAAGTTTTCCAAAGGTGTCGTTCACTGCGTTGTGATGGAGAACTAAAATGTGTGGAAGATGTGAGATCAGAGGATCAAGCTCTTGACAAAACCCAGACAATCCCTTTTCTCACAGTACTGCCAAAACTAGTCATCTGGTGGCAATTTTAAGTCTCCCACAATTAGTCTGATTTTCTTTAGATCGTTTCTATACAGATTAACTGAAGATATGTTTACTGCTTCGCCCAAGAGATTTACAAAGGATGTAAACCCAGAGCATCTTATCTGAGAAGGTGGAGCTGCAAAGGCTTTGCCCACGTTGAGTGTCAGCCAGCCTGGTGGTGCGTCCCCAGGCACCCCAAGGTGCAGCTTGTTGGCACCTAGGCACACTCACAGCCCTCTGCCAGCACGTGAACTCCCATCAATTGCAGTGTGGGAGAGTCTCTGCTTGCAAATAACCACATTGATTCTGGCTGTATAGAGGTATTCCAGCCAAGTGTCTGCTCTCCTGTGTTACGATGTGGTGCTGTGGGGATGTGCTCCCTGAAGTCTCACCGTGAGACAGTGGGCAGGGTGCCGAGAGAAGATGGGTTTTGTTTGATCCTGTCTGGGCTGGGCTTGTATGGGTGGCTCAGTTTCAGTCAGATGCAAAATAGGAGATAAAAAGCTCCTTAGCAGTGATGTTAAGAAGGTTTTGACTGGAGGCAAAAAGGCATTTTGTTCTTTCTGTGGTTTATTTCAGCTTGAACTATATTATTAGTGTCAGAATTCCTACTCATGTAGAGGAAATCAGCTTTCTGCAGAGAATCCTCTTTTAATAAGCTAAATTCACTTTGATCAACATGAGGACTGTTTATATGCAGCATTTGTAGTGATCTTGGTGCTCAAGAGAGACACAGAATGTATGCATGTTCCCCCTTGGGTGTAGTCAGTGTGCTGTGTTTGCATAATTTAAATAGAAAAAGAGACATACACGAGACATGGGAGGAAATTCTGCCCCTGCACCCGTGGGTGGGAGTTCTGCCGTCGGCTCAGCCGGGGCAGGTTTTGCCCATTGCAGCATCTGCCACCGCAGCTCGCATGGGCGACTTCTGTGGAAGTGCTTAGGGAGAGATTATTGCTCACAGGGGCTTATTCAAGAAAACACTTAAACACATTCTTAAAATTAATCACATGCTTTCCTGAACTGCGGCTGGTGTGCCGTAAGGGGCTGAATTTAGCTCAGCGCTGGCTGAGTGCCGTGGCATGGCCCTGGGCAGCCCGTGCTGTGGACGTGGCTTGGTTTGCTCCTGCCTGAGCACACATTGGTTGTGCAGTGAATGAAGGACACCGTTTTATGGAGAGGAGCAAGGCCCCAAGTACACTGTGCAGCTATCTGGGGCCACTTAGTGAATCTTCAGGATGTCTCCTACAATACCCACTCAGAAGAGATGAAGCAATACCTTGCTCCCCCACTCATGCCTGTGTGCTGAGGAATGGGTGCTATAGGATGAGCTGTAGTCCATGTGTCCATTTCTTGAGGTTTTTGGAGGCTACAACAAGCTTTTGATGGACACTAAATCTAATCCTTCCCAAGGCATCATTTAAATACATGTGTCCTCCTGCCTATGATGAGAAAGCTCTAGGAAGAGAGCGAAGCATCCAGCCCTTACACACATGTGCGTGTACCTCTTACTGCATTTTGCAGGCCGTGTGGCTGGGGTTTGTGCTGGACAAGGCTGAGAGTGGCTTGTTCTGTGCCAAGGACAGTGCTGTGAAAATTCAGGTGTCCCTGCGTTGACAGCATCTGCCCCAACCTGCCACTGTCAATGCAGTGAAATGCCTGGAACAGATGGTTGGTGGTGGTGCCTGCAGCTAATGCCAGCAATGCGGCTGGGACTTGGTGCACTCAAAATCTGGTGAGGGAATGGCTCTCGGGCTTTGTTTCAGCCTCTTCTGATACCTGGAGATATATGCGGAGATCCTCCCCCAGGACCAGGAGCTTTTGAACCTACACTGCCTGCTGTAGTGCATATTGTAGCATCCTTTCATATATGCAGCTTGGTGGCTCTTCCAGCATTTCACTTAGCCCTTGACACGCTGATTTATTATCTCTAATGATGCAAAATTACACAAAGCTTTTGACATTTCTATGGCCTGAGAATGTCGCACGCAGCAGCTGAACAGCAACTAAGCCTCACACACATGTGCTTTAGCTTCCTTGTTAATCTGCCTCCTCACTTCTGTTCTATCCAAGGAAGAAAAGGGTGTTTTCATGTGCCTTTGTCACCATTGCTGTCATCTCAGAAATACTGGAGTATGTTTCCTTGCCACCATCTCCCTCCATCTCTTTCATTCCCTTGAAAAGTACAAATCAAAGCTCTCTCTTGCTGGCTTCTCTTTCCTTCAGCACAGCCCTGACTTAGCTTTTCCCTGCCTCCTGCTACTTCTCTAATGGGGTCAGGTCTGCTTGTTCCTGACCCCTTTCTCATCCCCCTCTCCTTGCTGAAATGCAATTTTTTCTCTCCCTTATTAATATCTCCTGCCACAGGGCTGTCCCTAGGGAGCTGCTGTGGCTGGAGGGAGACGCTGCCTGCTTTGATCCAAAGCGCTCCCTGCTCCATCATCCTGCTCCTGGCTCCGTGCTGGGTGACATCCCCACTGCAGCCCAGCCCCTGTGTCCCCAGAGTGGGGACACTGCACAGATGCAGCCAGAAAGACAGTGTCTCCCCTGTGCAGTATTAGGACCTGGTGACATTGAAGTGCCATACATTGCTCTCTGTAGCAGCTGTGTACCTAGCTGTGTTTGGCAGTGGTCAGGAGTCTGGGGAGTGGGTTGGAGCTGCACACATCTCCTGGCAGGAGGAAGCCACGGCTCAGGATGGCACCTGGCCCCATGCCTTCCAGGGCTCTGCCAGCCTGCCAAGCCCGTGGCTCTGCGGTGCAGCCCTTGGGGACACAGGGTCAGCTGGAGCGGGGACTGGAGGGAAATGTTGTGCCAACTGGAAAGGGGTGGAGGGGCAGAGGGAGGTGAGAGGCTGGGCAGGAGCTGGGTTTGTGACAGGGGCAGGTAGGAGAGGCACAGTCAGGAGAGAAGAAAGGAGCCTCCATCTCTTGGAAGGGAGATGATGCTACTGGCTGAGGTGGGCTGAGTGCCCACAGAGCTGGTTTTCAGGAAGGCAAATTCAGCTGCCAGTGATCATTTTCCATGGCAGTTCGGGCATCCAGGAAAGTTGCATTGAACTCGGACAGGTTTGCCTTGCAGCTCTGCCTTTTCCTCTGTGCCTGGGGAGACCTAAGCATCCCCTTGTCCCTTTGCATAATGCTGGAGCTTCTATGGGTGTCTTCATCCAGGGGAAGTTTTGGGGTGCTTCTGCTGAGAATGGCATTTTGGCTGGGTGGGTTGAAGCGTTGCAGAGCCTGTCTGTTGCAGAGCCTGTCCACGGGCCCTCCTGTGTTTGCTGGGGAGAAAAGAGTTCAACTTAGCAGCCGTTGCAGCCATCTGCACCTTTGCAGCCTGAAGACAGAGCATAGATGAGGGCTGAGACAAACAACATCCTGAGCTGGTTAAACCACCACTGACATCTCCGGGGCTTGACTTCACTTCTTGGGGTGTTCACTCTATTGCTAAGGCAACCCAAAACTGGCTTGCCACTTCCTGCTCCGTGTGTCCCCAGTGTTTCTGCTTGGCCTTGGGCAAGTGGCTTCACCGTTGCCTGGCTCCGTTTCGCCTGCGTGGCTTCGGGGAGTGGCTGCTCTGTTGGCTTGGCCCCGCACCCAAGTGGTTTCTTGAGTGAAAAACAAGAGTTTTTAAGAGCAGGCAGGAAAGGGAGGAGTTCTGCTTATGTGTGATTAATTGCTTTAAGATGTTCTGAAGCTGGCTATTCTGAAACTGGATGCTAAATATAAAACTGATGCTACATAAATAAATGATGAAATGCCAGTGACATCTGAAAAGCACTTTGGGATGCTCCAGTTAAGGACTTACATAAATAACATGTATTATTGTCATTGCAATTACTATTTTCCTTTTTTAGCTTGCCGAATGTTTTGAAAAGTCATAACTGGCAGAAATTCAGCTATCCCATAGAAACCAGTACACTTTTGCCAATTTCTATTAATGCTGTTGTTTTCATAGGAGAAAATCAAGGCCGTGCCATATTTTCATAGCTCTTGTGCTCTGCGGCGGATGCTCAGCTGGGTGCAGGTGCTGCTCTGCTGCCGTAGAGCTGTGCTGATCCCTCCCTCTGCTCCTCATGCAGAGGGGAAAGATTTGAGCCAGGAGGTACCTGTGTGAGCAGGGACACACGGGACCTCAGGCGTTGTGTCTGGGGATGCCGTGGCAGTTTGTACTGAGCTGTCACTGGTGTCTCTCACACAGAAGCACTCGGTGATCCTGAGGAAGGTCAGGGCACAGGGGACAAGGGTACTGGAGGCAATCTTAGATGCTTGCCCTAATTCGCTGCCCTGGGCAGGAGCAGTGCTGGATCACCTCAAGTGTGTGCTTATGGCAGAGATGGGCCGTGCCCCTCACTACTGCTCACCTCCAACGATGCTTTTTCTATGGAGTCTGCACTTGTTCAGAGCATCATTTCCAGGGGTGATGTGTGAAGCTGAAGCACACGTGGGCTGGAGCAGCAGCACTGCCTCGCAGCCTGGGCTGCTCACAGCTTGGCTGTGAACTCTCACTGCTTCATTGCAATGGAGCTTCTTTCTGACTGCTGTTTGCTTTGCTGAAGTGATTATTCAAGAATCTCAAACGTTCAGGAAAACAGTGTTCCTGGCCCTCATGGCAGAGCTAAGTTTCAGAATGTGATCTGCTAAAGGCTGTGAAGTGTGTAGTAAACTTCTAAATAAGTGGAAGGGAAATAAGAGCCATATGCTGATTATCCTGACTTCCTATAATTCCTAAGTGAGCTTGAAGACCTTTCAAGGCCTGAATTAGTTTTATTTGCCAGGCCTAAGCAGTAATGACAGGTAAATGTTTGTGTGTCTACACTGACATCAACTTTTTGACTGTTTCTTCAAGCCTCCTCCAAGCTGGTGTCTTGCACTGATGCTGTGCCGCTCTCAGAGAGGCGCCGATGATTTCAAACATTTGCTTTGTCACTAGAGAATTGGGCACTGCATTGAAAAAGGAGACATCCAAGTTACAAAACACCCAGAAACCAGTTTGCCCTTCATAGTGCTCAGATGAGGTTCTATTGCTGCCCAGGACCATTGATGCAGGAGGAGAGAGGTGTGGGTTGCTGAGATGCTTTTGCACAGGACTTGATCAGGGTGGGAGGAGCACAGAAGAAGGGGCAGGCTTTTGTGCCACGCTTTCAGTTGGAAAGTGTGAGTCATTTCCACTGCAAGTGTTTTCTTCCAGGGTGCCAGAACTGTGCACCCATCCTCCTCTTCCCCACCACATGGCTTTTTATTTTTCTGAGAGCTCCTGTCAGACTCAGCCATCTCCATTTAACACAGAGCAGGGGGAGAGAGGGACACAGCAGCTTGGCACATAACTCCTGTATGGAGATGGGAGTGTGAGGGCTGTCACCCAGACCCCTGTCTAATGTCACCCCTGGAAATGATGCACATGCAGCTGTGTCTCCTGCTGACCAGCAGCTGGGCTCCCTTTGCCCCAGTATCTATTTCTGCGTGTAAAAGAGACAAAGTGAGTCCTGCAGCTTGCTGTGGGGGTGCTGGGGAGGGGAGAGTCTGCTTGCCTACACCACAGCTGGGAAAACATTTGTTTCCAGGGTATAGGACAAGTACTACAGGGGGAAAAGAAGGTGCTGAGGTACTCTGCTGAAAGCATCACTCCTTGGGGAGCCCACACTGCCCGAGGTAGGATCTGTTGGGAGAACCCTCTGAGGCTGGCATGCCACAGATCTGCACTGGTGTGTTGGTCTGGCCCGTGTAAGCCTGTGTCCTGCTTTCCCCTTTCTGCTCTGGACCACAGAGCATCCGTGTGCTGTGAGCATCCGTGTGCTGTGAGCATCCAGTGCAGCCAGCTTCGTGCTGGGATGCAGGATGTGGGTGAGCAGGGAGTGGGGTGCAGGACGGGTCACCCTGCAGCAGGCAGTGCCCGCTGGGCAGGCTGGGCCCTGGGAGCATCACGTTGGAGCTGCCAGGAGTGCTGCTGTTCAGGAGGTTGCTCGCCTGCTGCCTGTGGGAGGGCTGTGCAGAGTGTTGCTCTGAGCTGTGTTGGCACCTGATCTCTCCCTCAGGCCCCTTCTCCTCACTTCATCCTTCTTCCCTTCATGGTTGCCCATGGGGTCCACTCTCCTGTCTGCAGGGCATGCCCTCTCTGCCACCCCCTGTTGGCCTCTGTGTCCCCATCTCTCTCACAGCTACACAGCCCCAGCCTTTGCACAAGCCCTGCTTCCCATGACATCTCCTCTGTGCTCACCTGCCTCCAGCACAGCCCCAAAACCTGCATCTCCCATCCCACCCCTTCCCTGCACCACCTCAGACCAGCCCCTGACACCTTTCCCTCTCCCTGCTTCCCCTGTTCCTCCTCGGGAGGTTTTCCTCCCTTGGCATTTCACAAAACGCTTGGTGTGAATTCCTGTCTGGGCATTCCTCTTGTGTTTTTAAACTCATTCTCTCTGACCAGTGTAAAAACAGTTTTGGCCTGCTCGTGCCCAGCTTTATTGACTATTTTTCATCCTGTGGTTTCACCATAGCCCATCTCTGTGCATCTTGCCCTGGGTCCTGCTGTTCCATCCAGCTGAGTGCTGGGTTTGCAGCAGGCTCATGGGCACGAGCTCCCCATCACCTGGGGAGAGCTGCTTCACTGCCTCCCTTCTGATCTCCTCCCAAAATGTGGCTTTGCTGAGAATCCCACAAGCCCCTTGGCAGCAGCAAGGCTGCACCGTGTTGTGACTGCTGCCATCTGTGCTGACTCACAGTCTGCCTGCTTGCCCTTCCTCCCCCATTTCTGTTTCCACCTCTTCCCTCTCTCCTGTGCTTTTGAATGCAAAGCCTTTGGGGTGTAGACTTCATTCTGGATTTGCACAGAGTTAGGGCAGTTCCAGGTGCTGGATGGCCAAGCTCAGGGTTTCCCACTTTTCATTGCTCTTTCTTACACCCAGATTCCTGGAACGATGAATTATGTGTGAATCTCAGCTTTTTAAAATGAAGCTCTGTACCCTTCGTGCAAGCTGGAGTTAGAGTGTGTAAATGGGATCCGATGGCAGTGCAGGAACTGGGGGCAGAAAAAGTAAGGAATCACAAATGTGCTATTAAAAAAAAAAATAATTCTTAAAGACTACAGAACTTGAGAGAGCCCTGACCTGAGATCTTTGAATCTCAGGCTTTGGAAAATCTTCTCTATGGATAGAAATTCCTCAGTTCCATGTGCCTGTACAGGTTGCCAAATGAATTTTCTCAGCTCTCATTTAAATTCTCCCATGTACTGTCAAGTTCCATGAGCACAATAAAAACATGAGGAGTTGTCTTTGCTCTCTGCGAGGTATCCTTGCATTTCCAGATTGTGCATTGTGGTGGGAAGTGGTCCCTTGCTGCCCTGGGCTGGTGCCAGTCTTGGAAGTGATGTGACCATGACTGGTATGTCCAAAGGGTAGTAGTATGCTTCCTTATTTCCCCTCCCCTTTAGCTTTTAATCAATTCCCCAGATTGACTTTGCCCTTTGCCTCAAATTTTCTATGTATTTCACCTGCTTGGCCCTTTGGGATTTGTTTTAAATTTGGCTTTGCCAGACTTTCCATGTAAGTGCATTGCAGGGTTGTAACAGATGAGGCAGTAAATAGGCTGTAAAATACTAAATTTTCTATTTAGAATAGAATTCTATTTAGAATAGAATAGAATTAGAATAGAATAGAATTATTCTATTTAGAATAAATTTAGAAAAAAATAAAAAATTTAGTATTTTACATTCTGTATTAAATTCTATTCTGAATTTGCTATTTTCTCTTCTTTGTTTACCTGCTCTAAAGAACCATCACTTTTAATATTTGGATCACTTGTGCTGCTTTGTGAGTGTGGATGCCTGCCCTGGGTAGAGCTTTGTTTCTGAGGAAGTGAGAATTCTGTGTCCTGAGTTTGGGCGAACCTGAAAGTTTTTTTTGGTGGAAGGCACAGGGGAAGCGTTGCAGGGCTGGCTGTGTTGGGCAGAGATGGAGCAGTGTGTGTGTGCACTGGCCCTTAGCACCCTGAGAAGTGAAAGTCAAGCATGGTGCAGCTTTTGGGCTGGGCTTGGCTTCCACTGTGCAATGGGAAACACCATGGGGCTCACGTTAACACAAAGGCATGAGCAAATTGGTTAAAGTGGAGCCAAACCAGCTGGGTTTGCAATTTAAAAGAGAACCAGCCTGAAAGAAGTGAAAATATAAAAACTTTCTGATTGTTTTCCTTTGGCTTCTGCCTTAAAAAAAAATAAAATCCTCAGATGAAACATTTTCCCCTTGCTTTCTGTACATTCACATCACTTGGATTATACCTGTTCTCATTCTGGGAGAAAAGGATCTCAGAAAAACATATCATAATATACTTACAATAAAAACACTGGCACACTTCTGTGGTATACAAATGCAGATCACTAGAAGACAGGTGGCTGCTGTTTTTCAGGCAATAAAAGTTTAAACCAGAAATACCCTCTCCTGCACTTCCCCATACAAATAACTCCAGCTGTCATTGTGAACCCTGGTTTATAAAGCAAATGTAAGGATTTTTTTAAGCTTTGCAAGTGGATACAAAAAGATGACAATTTAATCTGACTTCTTAAGATTCCTGACTCTTGGTTAATGGGTGACTCTCTCACTAACCCTTTCCTTCAGACCCTCTCTGGTGGTTTCTCTCCAGTGGGGGTTAGTGCTCAGGCTGGCAGAGGGCTGGAGGATGAGTACCAAGGCACTGAGGATGTGGATCTTTACTCGGGGTTTTCCTTGTGCCGGGCTCTTTGTGCTCACACTTGGGCAGAGGCAGAGCCTTGTGTTGGTGTTTGTGGGCATGTTTCTATTGAAGTGATTTCATTGAATTTCCTGTTAAAATGCCAGCCAACTTGCTTGCTGGTGGAGGGTCACTACTCTAATAGATAGGCTGTTGTTTAGCCTGTGCCATTGTCCAAGTGGAGCCTCCTGACCCAGCCTGGATGGGGGCTTGAGCAGAGCAGCCAACCCCCTTCCTTGTGCTCTGCATGGCCCCGTGCCCAGGGCAGGAGCAGTTCTTGGGGCAGAAGCAGCGAGAGCAACATCTGGTTTGGGGAACAGGCTGGCATGTGGGGCTTGAACCAGTGGATTTTATAAGAGATCATCTGGGCTCATCTGGGAGGGTACACTGCTATCCTGTTACCTTTTCCTTTAATTCACATTTGTTTCTGGTTTTCCACTATGAGGTTTTTCCCATGGTGTTGATTTTTATCTCAGTGCAGTGGGCTGTGGTGCTTTGGGCTGGGACTTGCTGCCAGGTGTTCTTGGGGTGCTGCAGCCACGGGGGCTGTGAGAGAAGGCAGGTTACCCCAACCTGCTGTACATATGCTGAAGAACAGGATGGCTTTGGCAGCACTGCATATTTTTTCCTGCAGAAGTGGGTTGATTTTGTTTCTGGACTGGCAGCATTTCTTTGTACTTAGATATTGGCTTTCCCTGTTGAGGAATTTGTGGTTTCTAAAACTCTAATTGCTTTAGTGTAATAGTTTTTCCTCTGCTTTCATAATGACTTTGGTGGGTGCCATCTGCTGTGGTGACAGCACTGGGCGGCGTGGGGCTGAGCCCTGGATGCTGGGAGGTGTGTGCTTTAACCAAGCTCATCAGAAAAACTAAGACGTTGAAATCTGATTTTCAGGGCTTAAAGCTTTACCTCCAGCCCTGTTGGGACACTGGGCACAAGGTGGGCTAAAAGGCAAAAAATACTTGTGATGGCTGTCTCCTTACTCCACAGGTCTGTTTGCAGGGGCCAGAGGCATGCCAGGATGGTTTGGGATGGACAGAGGAGTCTGTGACATCCTTTCATGAGCAGCTGTTTTGCTTGCAAACAGCTTGGCCTACATCTTTTGGCTGCACTTTAGAGAAGATGCTGTGGTTCCTGTCCTGGCTGGGTGTGAGGACGGCCAGCACAACAGGGAAATCCTACAATTTGGCTCAGGAGAGCTCTGGGGACTGCATTTCTAACAGCTCCAGAAGAGAAATGCCTGTCTATGGGTGCTGCAAAGTCCATCTGGGTGACAGAGCTCTGCAGCCCTGCCAGCACACATCCCTCACCCCCTGGAGCTCCCTGGGTCCTTGGCTGCGTGTCCTGGGACTCAGCATGGCCTCACGGGGTACAGGTCACAGCACCATCCTGCACAACACGTTTTGTCCAACATCACTGAATCCACAAGAGTAGAAAGGTTATAGTGAGTTACTTTAAGGATCTTGTCCATACTTGTGTGGGCAGTGCTGTATGGGTTTTGAAGCCTCTCATGTGAGGATGTGGGATCCTTTTCAGTCCTTACCCTTTAATTTTTATCGGATCCATGAAGGTCACTGCCAGGGCTTTGTCTTGCTGGTCATCAGAGATGTCAAAGCTAGAAAAGAAATTTTATCAAAGCCCCAACTTTTAAAAAAGAACAACTTTAGAAGCAGAGTCCCAGTTTCAGGACCGTGTTGCAAAATAAAAAAGGACTAAAAATATTGTGTCATTGGAAGGCCTGAGTTCTGCATAGCCAAAGCCAATATTCAATGCAATAGTGATTTGAAAGGCTCTTAGAAGGAATCTAATTTACTGTTACAGCTGCTGCCAGGGCGAGGTGAGACGGGGAGCTGGTATGAGCAGCACTCGGGTTCATGGCACTGATTTAACCAGCTTACTCTGCTGGGTTTTGCTGGGATTGCTGCAGTGATTAACAGGGAGAGAAGTGAATCAGACAGGTTGGCAGAGAGCTGTGTGCCTGCTCTGTAGCATCCTGCCTGGTCTCATGGAGTGGCCAAGCTTTGGGAACCTGCAAGTGCGAGAGCAGCTCATGAATGTCTTGTTAATTCACATTAATTTGCAAAGCTTGGCAAATTTTCAGAGCACATAGTGTTATCCTGAAATAAGACCAGTGTTTCAGATGATTAACCAAATTCAATTAACCATTTAAAGAGTGTGAGACTGAGAGAAAATGGGTTCCTTTTCTCCACGGTGGGCTTCTCCCGCAGTGGCTGCAGTGCTTCTGCTGGTGCTAACATGGCACCAAGGCTTGTGAGGTTTCTTTCAGGGCTGTGTCAACACTGAAGCAAAGTTTCCAGAGAGTGATTAAGTGAGAACTCCTTCAGATACCTGAGCTAATCCATGCTGGGTTCCTGCAGCGTGGAAAAGAGACATTTTGAATGCAAATGGTCAGGTTGCCCAGAGGAGTTGTGGCTGCCCCCTTCCTGGCAGTGTTCAAGGCCAGGTTGGATGGAGCTTGGAGCAACTTGGTCTACTGAGAGGTGTCCCTGCCCATGGCAGGGGGGTTGGGACTTTGAGTTGGATGAGCTTTAAGGTCCCTTCCAACCCAAACCATTCTATGATTCTATGGTATATTTTCCTCAGCCAAGAGTAAGAGCTTCTTTGTGGACAGCCAGAAGCACAGCAGAGTGAGTGCTTGGCAAAAGGCTGTGCAGAAACCACTCTGCTCTGCCCAGAGGCTTGCACGGGACCCAGGCATCACTTGCATTAGTAAATCAGGCCTTAATTGCACATAGACTCTGTGCTGCCCTTCATTAGAGGGATGCTGGGATGTCATTCTGCTTCTGGGACACAGTCCTGAGAGACATGGTGTGAAAGGCCTTGCATTTTTGAAGTGCTGAAGAGCTTTCATCTCACTTTTGCTTTCTGGATGTATTAAAAGCTCACCAGTGGTGCACCTGGGACAGAGGATTGGCCTCTGCTTGGTGGGGCTGATCCTTTGGGTAAGAGAAGCCAGAGGCTTCTCAAGAGAGGTGACTGCCTTTGGTGTTCCAGCCCAATGAACCATCCAGGCCTGCTACAGACCCTGGTTTTTTATTTTTTGCTGTGTACCAGAGTATGGCAAAAAAGGAAAGAAATTTTTTTATACAATTCCTTGGTATTTTTTTTAAGGATGCTGGTGTATAAGAAGATATTGCCATACAAAGACTTTCTGCAACATTTCAGAAAAAGATTAAAACATGAATAAAATGTGACCATCCCCAAATAGCTCTTGCCTGGGGCCATTACCCCCTCATGTGACAACTGCCAACCCAAAGTCCCAGCACTGGCTCCACTTCAGCACAGGAGGTCCTCAGCTATCACTCAAGCAAAACCCTGGCTTGCATTTGCTGCAAAGGACTTGGAGATGTCACTGAATGCATCCCAGGAGCCAAAGGCACAGGACGGGAACCCTTTGGCTATGATTTTTTTCGGAAGGGCAATGGCTTGTCTCTCACATCACAGGCAATATTGAACTGTTTGCTGGGGCTGTTTGTCCCATGGTGTTATATGGTGCTGAGCTTTTAATCCTCACTTTGGACTCATTTCCTCAGGTTGCAGGTTTTGCTGTTTTCAGTGAGAGACTGGTACTGGTCTCATTTTCAGCTCAGGGAAGAGTTCATCCCAGCAAAACCATTCAGCTGGCGAGTAGAGTTTGCTGCTGATGGGGAAGCACCTGATGTTCCTCTTCTGAGGGTGGAGGGCACAAACATGCCATCCTGCAAGGGTGTCATCTCCCAGGGGCACATGCCATCCTGGCAGCACTGGCTGCTGGAGGGGTTTCAAAAACACTGTCTGTGGCATGGCCAGGCATCAAGATCCTGGTCAAGATTCAAAACAAAGCAAAGCTGATGCGTCTGAATCTGCTTCCCATTTTATTATGAGCATTCATATACAGAGTCATGGGTTTGCTTTTGGTGTAAAGTTTAATTTTTACAACTTCAGTGCTAAGTGCCTGACTCTTGCTGGTGAAATCTGAAGTCTAGGGCTGAGCAGCTGAGATGACAGTTTCCTACTTCAGAGGTTTGTGTTTTTCTCGTGTAATTTTAAGTTCTGTTTTCTGGACTTGTAACACAGACAAAAGTACTGCAGTAGTGATATAATGGCATTCTCCTAATAGTTTTTACTTGTGACTCCAGGGATTTTGAAGAAGTTCCTCTTGCCTCCCAGAAATGTAAGTGTGAGCAAAACCAGGCCCCAGGTTTTCCCAGCCTTTGGCTGTGGCTGAGGTGTGATTTATGGTGATTTATGGCTTTCCTGCCTTTCCAGAGGGATGCCGCTCTCCCTTCCATGGGGTGACATTTCTGCTCTGGAGATCATAGCAGCTGGCTTGCTCTCATCTCACCAGCAGCACGTTTCCAGGGAAAGCACGACTCTCCTCAGCTCCTCCAGCAAAGCCAGCTTTGAGCTGAGCAGAGCCAGTGTCGGGGCCATGTTTCTTCTGTACGGATGAGCTGCTCATACATAAAGACACTCAAGCTTGCAGCTGTTAAAGCTGTGGCCTGTCCAGGAGGATTTCTTGCTCCATTAAGGAATTAGAGATTGTGCTTGGATGAGAGCAGCACAGTGCTTTTCTTCTTCCCATAACTTATTACCAGGCACAAATAAATTAACCCTTTGTTTCCCTCTCTGTAAAATGTGCACATTGGTGGTTACCTGCATCACATGAGCATCATCTTGCTGAATTAACAAACAGTCCATTGGTAACACAGTTTGAAATTGTCAGGCTAAGTTAAGCACAAGTTCATATACAGTTTATTTTATCTATTGTATATATGTAAATTTTATCATCTTCTATTTTTCCTACAGGAAAAAACCAAAGTGGTTGAACCCTTGGATTACGAGAACGTGATTCTTCAACGCAAAGTTCAGATCTACAGTGATCCCCTCCGGGACCTGCTGATATTTCCAATTGAAGATGTATCTGTGAGTTTGCACAGGCTATTTTTCATGTTTGAGACTCTCACAACTCTAGTCCTGCTTGCCTTGGAAAATTTCCACTGTTATGTGTTGATTTTGGCTGTGTTACAGTCACATAAAATGGAATGACCCACAGGCGATTTGGGCCCACCACATCTATTTAAAGCAAGTATCAAGCCCTAAAGACCCAGTTTGCACTGAAACTATGTTCTCCTTTTCCCTGCAGATCTCAGTCATTGGTCGACAGAGAAGGACTGTCCAGTCTACAGTGCCAGAAGATGCTCTAAAGAAAGCTCAGAGTCTTTTTGTCAAAGAGGTAGGGACAAAAGTCCACACAACACCTGCCTTCAGCACTTCCTGCCATAGGCCAGATGTTCTGCTGTAGTTCCTGGTCTGCAAGGCTGAAAATCACTTAGTTTTTCCTGTGTGGGAAGCACTGGTCACTGGCAGGCTGGCTGCACAAGATAATTCTCACATGTGCCTCTAGGGCGGTGCTTTTTTCCACTGGGTTTTGTACACAGCAGACATGTGGCTTTGCACCACCTGCCTGGGCTGCAAGGTGTGGGGTGTGCAGCAGGGCAGGGGGTGTCCCCAGAGCTTCCCCAGTGACACAGGTTTGTTCTGTAAGTGTTGCTCTCTAGGACCATTCCCTCTGAGTGCAATGAAACTAAATGCCAAGTGATGGTCAATGTCAAGCTAGAGGCACTACATTTCTGAGAGCAGAAAATTGGTGCTTTCTGGAAAACTGTCCCCTCCCACATCACTTCTCCTTTTTTTAAAGTCTCGGAGCCATGTAAATACAAAATCAGCAGCTGTGTGGCAGGCCAGATGCTGTGTGATTTTTGTCTCTGTGCTGAAAAAGTGCCTTATGGAATTCTGTATTGCAAGGCAGAACAAGTGAAGCAGCTTGTTCAGCCCCTTTCCACTTGTGCTTACCTCACCCAGCAGTCTGTAACCTTTCAGACTTGTGCATGGTTTTGTTTTGCATAGTGTGGCTTTCAAAGAGCTGCATTGTTTTCCTTTCAGTGCATTAAAACCTACAGCTCAGATTGGCACGTGGTAAACTACAAATATGAGGAATACTCAGGAGACTTTCGGATGTTGCCATGGTAAGTGTCGCGCTCCCTTGGAATACTAATGGATGCATGGTCACAGGCCTGAGGTTTGATCAGGCTGGTGAGAAACAGCCTGCCTTTTTTCTGATGCTTGTCCCACCAGCAGCCTCCCCTCCAGAGGGGTTAGAGAGCCAGAGGTTGGTGTTATCACACCATTGTCACTCAGCTGTGTACAGGGAGATGCTGACAATACTGCCAGTATCTGAGGATCTTGCAGGGAAGTGAAGCAGCAATGGAGCAACACTGTTGATCAAATCATATTAAAATTTGCGAATAATATTGCAGTCTGATCTTGATTCCTTTTTAACAAGATGGAAGATAGACTGGCCTGCTGCATCTGTGTGGCATAAATGCAAGTCAGCAAAAACTCTGCATAATCAGACAGCTAACGTGGAGAAAGCTAACTACATACTGCTTGTGCTTAATTTCCCTGAATTGCACTCAGATATTGGCTTTCTCCAGCTGTAAGGGACTGTAGGTCTCTTGTCCTCCTGCAGAAGATAGATCTCAGCCCTACTGTACTCTGTAGTCTGCAGTTGGGTTATTGCTTCTGGATCCAGCATCAGCTGCTGGCTCAGAGGACCCTCATTTCTCTGTCACTAAAAATGAAAATGTGTTGTGATTTCAGCAAATCCCTTAGGCCAGACAAGATTCCAAGCCATGTGTTTGAAATTGATGAGGACTTTGAAAAGGACGAGGTAAGGAGTTTCAGGTTTGGTTTTGGTTTTTTTTACATATTCTGCTCTAAGATCTGTTAAAAAGTAGATTTCACAAGGCAAAGACAAAATTCAGTTCCCAGGAATGGTTTGCTGGTGAGATGCTTCATACTGCGAGGATAGGACCAAAACTAAGGCAGTGATTTATTTCAAAGTAGGACAAGATAATCTCTTGGAGCCAAGGGTTTTCTAAATTATGTGGAAGATTAGCCCTAGTATTTCTCATGGTTTTTTTCACTTGAAACACTGCAACAGCACAAGAGTAAAAAAAAATGGAAGCTGAACAATTACGAAGTACAATTCTTCATATCCAGAATTAAAAGTGGGCAATTTGGTTTTCAACTACACTGCAATAATTGAGGTCCTCCTCTTAAAAAGTTCACATAACCTGCAGTTCTTAATCAGTCACTTCTACCCAACATGTTCACAGTGTGTTGGTCCTGTTTTGTGTGTACTGTGCAAATATTCAGAGGCTCTGGCTTCCTCTGGAAGTTGGCATGTTTGTGCTCACCTGGTTCCAGGGAAGACTCACAGCCTCGGAGCTCTTCCATGGGGGTGAACTGGGGGCTCTGACAACTGGGACATCTCACACTTGGTGGTTGCTTTGGACGATGGAGATGCCATGTTTCCCTTTGCTACAAAAAGGGAGGGGTGGCATTTTTCTGTCTTAAGTACTGCATGAAGCTTAACTCATGCACGTGACAGTAAGGAGTTTTACTTTACAGTGGGAAGGGTTTAGCCCAGCTGTTTAAAATCCACATGGCACCAAGGTGCTGCTGCTGAAGAACTTGCAGAGGAAAAGGGAAATTTCCTGCAGAGCTGAAGATTTTCAGGGGCTGTTTCATGCACATTTCTCACAATTGCTGAGTATGTCCCAGCACACCTGAGGTCTGGACTGGGGTGGCTTTTTCCTAAATGGAAACGTGTTTTCAAGTTTGGCCTTAATTTTTTTTTTGGCTGTGTTGTCAGTTTGCATTACATCATTAACTTGAGCTGTTACCTCTTGCAATTTGGACTGGTGATAGCTGTGCAGTATGTTATCAGCATGCCTCTGAAAAAAGAGAAAGGACAAAAATACGCTATCAAAATTTGATGAAGACAAGTGAAGTTACCAAGGTTGGTTGTGGAAGAGTACTCCAAGTGCTTTGACAGATATTTTGGCATTCATCTCTTTTGGCATGGCTGTGTCTGAAGGATTCTGTTACAGTTTCCTGATGGAGCTTTTACATTAGGATTATGCAATGGAAATTCAAGTAAAAGAAATCTGTTGATGAAAAAACGGTGAATCATTATAAAGGAGAAATCATGGGTTGTTTCACCCAAGGAAATAAAACATTAGACAATTTACTTTGTCATTGGAAATTTGACAGGGAAAGATGGAAAACCTGCCATCTGGGATGCAGGGGATGGTATAAACTGGTCCCTTCATAGCTCATCAGCAGACAGTCCAGGTCCACCTCTGCTGCTGAGTCACTGGAAGTCCCAGGACAACTTTTTTTCACCAGTCTGGGATTTCATTTCCCTCCCTCCCCAGTGAAGGTCACAGTTAGGTAGGGGTGGAGGGCTGTTCTTCCTTTCTGGAACCATGGGAGAGGAGCAAAGATGGAAATTCCAGCTGGTATGCCAAGAACAGCCTGGTTGGGTCACTTGAAACTTCCTGTTTTCATAAATATGAAACCAGTCAGTTACATTTCAGCTATTGAAGTTTGGTGGTTTTTGCCTAAATGTAAAACGGAGAGTGGATTTATACAAAAGGAAATGACAAAATGAGCCTGGACTTCTGCATTTTGCAACTTTCTAAACAGACCGTTTTGAAAATTTCCTTTTGCACCAGGTTGTTGAAATACTGCCTAAGAGCCAGCATGCATTTCCTCATTGTAAAACTGCTGTGCAGCTCCATCGGCATAGATGTGATCTTTCTTGTTTAAAGTTGACCCATACTAGCCTGTTGTGCCTCTTTCTTGGAAAGAGAGAACCCTGATTTTTTTTGTGATAGCACTGTACATGTTACACAAACATTCTACGTGTTACTGTATTGATGTACTTAAGACAGTGCTACTTTCCAGTGTGGGCATATCCCTTGTGTCCAAGGGGGATTTTGCACAGGAGGCAGTTCACCTGATCTCTTTTTCTGATCTTTTGCTTTCTTTCAGGATTCCTCGTCCCTGTGCTCCCAGAAAGGTGGCGTGATAAAGCAAGGCTGGCTGCACAAAGCAAATGTAAATAGCACAATCACTGTTACCATGAAGGTGAGTTTGATCCAGCGTTCTGTAAATCGTGAACTAGGCACGAGGTTAACTTCAGACCATATCTCTAAAGTTAGGAGTACAATGGGTGGGTTTGGGTTTGAATGGACATCTGTCCCTCTTGTAGACTATCCCAAGGTGGACTGGAAAAACCCGGACTGGTAACAGCTGTCTCCTCAGAATATAAGATCAATGCATTAAGAATCACAACAGGCAAGCTGAACAAAAAGGCAAAGTGTGTTCAAGTAAACCAAGATTGTTTTCTGAATGAGCAGCTGGGGCCCAGAAGAGGAAGGCAGTTTAAATAACTGAAACAGCTGTCCTGCAAAGAAGACTTTCTGAATTGATAGTTTCCTTGCTGCTGGGAAATATGTATGGAGGCCAGCTTTGAACTGAAATGGCAATCTTTGCTTTAAAAGCAGGGGTGATACTGCTGAGGAGATGAAGCATTACTGACCTAGAAGCAGCAGCTGCATTGTCTCCTGTTCTCTGCTGTACGTAATCCACTGTGACATTGCTTAGATTTTGCAATGGAGGTTTTTAATAGTTCCACCACAGGTTTTTGCTGTGGCAATGAGCCCGTCTGTTGTTCCACCACACAGCTGCCTTGTTACAGCATAGAGAGAATATTGGGGAGTTATGCTCAACTGTGCAGCTGAAGGGTGGCTGCAGTGAAGCTGCTTTGTAAGGATATTAGGAAATCTCAAAAAGCTTGGATGTTCTGAGGCTTGATTCAATGACTTATGCTTTTATGAGAAGTAGAACAGGACTCTTCATAGGGCTAATTTTAATTTGAGTTATAAAATGACTACTCACGCGCTTGAAGGTGATAGAAAGAACAGGGTTTTCTGATCCTCTGCTTTTTCTAGCATCAAGGTTAAAGCCATTTCTGCTCCTATAACTTCTGGAGAAGGTATCATACATGCTCAAAGCAGTTGGTTGGGTCTGTTCTTGAATGAGCCTCTTGTGGTACTGTTGGCCTCAGTGCCCAGCACCTCAGACCCACTTTTCAGAGACGTTTTCTGAACTACTCTGGCTTCAGTTCAATTAATAAGATCCACAGAATTTCTGGTGAAACTCGGATGTCAAAGATCCAAAAATCAGTAGCCATTTTCTGAGCTGGTCCTTGGTCACTTCTGTATCTTACAAAGCACCTCCTAAGGCATATGTGAGAAATCCAAGGGCTTTGAATGTCTTCAGTGTTACCACCACTTTGAGAGGCTGCTGTGCTATTGCAGAAGCAGATGCACCCGTCTTTTGGGGGCTGGTTCTTTCATTGCTGTGACGTGCTGAGCCGTTGGTACCTCACACTGTTGCTAAGCACGTACAGAGTGTATTTTGTGAAGAGCCAGCCCACGAGCAAAATGTAATTAGGCTACAGCTGCCAGCCTTTATTTCAGAGTAACCTTTCTTTTCCAAAGAACTTCCCTGGTCTGGCCAGCTCTCTTGCTGCCTGATTTGCAGTGTTTTGGGATGCTGCATTACAATCGTGGTGTCAGGATTTTCTCTTTCCTTTCCTCCCTTTCCTTTCTGAACTTCCTCAGTTCTCTACCCATCCCTCTGCAATTGCCGTGCACACCAACAGTATCTGCAGCCTGGTCAGAGGGGATGTTCCCTCTCCTCCTATGTCTATAGTATTCATTTCAATTGATCATAGTCTTCTGACATTTCTGACAGCAGTGCTTACAAGGGGCAAAGATCATAGGAATAGTTTTTGGTGCTTGCTTCTGCATTTCTTTTTGAGCAGAATTCAGAAGACAAATGGTTTAGCATGAAATCCTATACCCACAAGGAATATCAACCCTGCAATATCTAGAGGGAGATCTATTGTGAGTTTCTGGAGGATCTGCTGCCAAAGTTTGAGATTGATTCAGTGAAGTGCTTAATCAGTGTTTAAGCTGGCTTAACACTTTGGGTACTTGGATTTCCATGTATTTTATACTTCGCTGAACTACAGAGGTAGTTAGATCTTATAAAACTCAACATCCTTTGGAATATCTCTACAGCTAACTACTCGTCTAAATGATGCCAGAGGTTACCTTTCAGCAGGCTTAGGTTATCATCTAGAGCACAATGCTCCCTTCAAGTTTTGTGCGAGTAAGTGGGTGGTTTTGTTGAACGTTTGCTAGTGTCAGTAATGATGGGAGCAGGAAATTACTAGTAGTCTCCTATCTGGGATGAAAAATGCTGTGTTATTCTTAGATCTTCCAGATATGCAGAACAGCAGAAATACTCATAGTGCCACTTGCCTGGCTTCCTTCATGATTCTCCTAACACAGATATCCAGGAACTGTGAAATGCACCCTGCTTCTTACAGACCTGACAGCATATGTTGCTACCATAATTGCTGCCAAAATGTTCTGAATTACAGTCCAGCGCTTGCTGAAGGTGGAACAAACATGAAGGAAGGCATTCTGACATATGGGAGAGCTTTTTTTTTTCTTTTAATTAATGCACAGCCTTTATAAAAATCAATAGCTCAAACATAGAACACTTCCCTCAGACTCGCTGCTCTCTGAGGTGAGTACTGGACACTAAGCCAAAGACAGTTCATGAAAACAGGTTTCTATAAAAACAAACAAACAAAAAAAACCTCAAAAAAAACAAATAACACAGAAACCAAGAAGTTGAATAGATTACAGTGTCCCTTGGCTTGCATTTGAGTGCTAGGATTTTCCACATGTGTGTCCCAAAGTTTTCTGGAGAATTGCTTTGTAATTCAAACTGAGGTCTTTGTTTAAAAGGCTCTGGGAATACCTGCTCTAGGGTGGGAAGAATCTTCAAGTGCTGTACTGATCTGAATTTACTGTGCAGCCTTACTTTGTAAAGATAAATGAGGCTGGAGCCAGCTGAGAGACGAACTGGAAGCCCTGGGGCTTTGCTTTAGATGGGCAAACTTATAATAGCAACAAGGACATTAAAATTAAAGAAGATGACAAAATCTCTCTTCACAAAAGTCATACTCAAAGGGGTGAATCTGCAACACTCTAGGGTAATCAGTGTTTCTTGTTATGGTATTATGTTATCAGGAGTTCAGATACTGGAACTGAAACTCTGGTTTGTGATGTACAATAGAGTGAATACTTGCTTGAGCAAGACTTTGTTCTTTTGCAGGTATTCAAAAGGAGGTATTTCTACTTGTCACAACTCACAGATGGCTCCTATATTCTTAATTCCTACAAAGATGAGAAAATTTCAAAAGAATCCAAAGGCTGTATTTTCTTGGATGCTTGCAATGACGTTGTTCAGGTAGGTGTGCTTTCTGCATGGCTGTACATCAGCTTATGCATTGCCAGCTCCAAGACAGACATGCTCTCTCAAGGGCTCTGCCATCAAGGGGTGAAGGCATGGATTTGCAAACTAACCCAGAGCTGGTTTGCTCTGTCAGCCAATCTGATTAAAAGGCAGACAAGGAGTTTCATAAGAGTGCCGTGTTTTCAGCCAGGAAGACAGCAAGTGGAAGAACAGCTGTCAGAGTAAAATGAAAGCATTTAATCCATCTGCTGTGTCCCTGCTCTGTACACCTCCTTTACCTGGTTATCCTAGGTCAGGTGCCTTCCAAGACACCCTGGGGATTGAAACCAGTAAGTAATTGGTGTGACTTAGTCTGGGACATCCTCCTCCTCTGTTCGCTGCTCACACCAGCTTCTTGTTTCTTAAGTTATGTCCCAATATATCCATGCAAACATTCAGCTTTTTGGGACTGAAGACCTACAAAGAGCTTGTAAGGTTTTAGGAGCAGGTATTTGTACAGGGCTTAAACCTGGGTTTGGTTTGTTAGGCTGAGAGTGAAGTGCAGCAGTGGATTGCTGCTGTGCCTTCTGCCGTTGCTGTCTCTGCAGAAACTTCAAGCACCAAATGTGGTGGAGCTGGGACAGTGCATCTTAAATTACCCTGGCAGTTTGCTTCAGTGTGGATGAGTCAGAGCTGTGTGTTTCCGTTTGTCTTTCTGAACACAGTAGAAGCAGTAGTGCACATGCCTTGGTGATGTACAGGACGTACTTCCCAAGTTGCACCAGCTTTGCCTTGGCTTCTCATTGGAAAATGCTGTTTAAAGGCCAGCAGAACTCAGAAAAATTGCATTGAGCCATTTGCTTTTAAGATAGATGCCTCTAAGTGCCCTGAGTGCAACATTACTTACTGTGTCAAATCCAGTTCCTGGCTTTTCTGGGTAAATCTTAAAAGCCCAGAAACATAAGAAAGAACTTGCTCCTGCTTCTCAGTGCAATGTGCTTCAGTCTGACAGGTGTGGAGCTGTGTGCTGCTCGATTGCAGCCTTGAAGCTCTTTGTGATTACTGCAGGAGAGGTGCTGTGTCAAGGAGGGTGCTTGGCTTGTGTGCTTCTTCCCTGTCATGATATTTCAGTTCAGGGTGTTTTCACAGAGAGGACCCTTATGGCCAGTACTGTGCTGAGTCATTGAGGGAAATGTGATACAAATCTTGCTCTTTCTTGTTTGTTTGTTCAGTGTCCTAAAATGCGCCGTTACGCATTTGAACTCAAGACAATAGATAAGTACAGCCACTATCTGGCAGCTGAAACTGAGCAGGAGATGGAAGAATGGCTGGTAACTCTGAGAAAGATCATTCAGAGCAATACTGAGAGTCTGATGCAAGAGAAGAAGGATACTGTGGAATCTGTGCAAGGTCAGTTTATAAACAAACACCTAACTTCACCCTTCTGCAGCAGGATGCAAGCAGTGTGCCTGGAGAAGTATATACCTTTCTTTCTGGGTTGATAGCCAGAATTGTGGCTGACACATGATAACATGCAAAAGCTTTTGGTATAACATCGACAATAGTTTGAGGAATAAAATTGGAAGGAAACATGACCCTTCCTCTGCATGGCAAATCCATGGCAAAACTTCAAGGCTTCTGGAAAATTGGCTCTGTGCTGAAGTTCTGCTTTGGAAAGACCTAGCTGGCTGTAATAGTACACTCAGCTACTAATAATGTATGGAAAAATCCTACTCCTGGGGAATGGAAAAGTCTCCATAAACTGTTTCTCTGCTATTGGAAGCAAATATTGCAGGATGCTTTCTGGCAGAGCAGTGCCTCTGCAGTTGTTTTGAACATCTGTTTTTTGTGTGTCCTTGCAGATGATGAATCAACACAGGGAAAATCAGAGAACATCCTGGAGAGCCTGGAGAGAAGCATGCACCCGGAGCTGATGAAGGTACTGTGTTTGCAGAGAGACCCCTCCCAGCCCATAGCTTGTTCTCTCCTCCACATCCCGAAGGGGTTTTCCACATTCTGTGTCTGCAGCTCTGGGGGAGCTGGGCAGGGTCCAAGTCCTGGTGGGGTCCCTGTAATCTCATTTGCCTGTCTCACGGATGGAGCTCCATGGCTTGAGGCTGCACACTCCTCACCTCCAAGTGTGTGACCCTTAAGGAAGAACCAGACTTAGAGCAGATGAAGGGCCATTGTGGGCAGTCCTGCTCAGCAGATGTGACCATCCTGGCTTGGTCTCCGTGAGAGCAGAGGGACAGTTAGGTGGCAACCACCTCCTATATGATCCAGGTTGTGGTTGTCTACTTCTGTCTGCTTTCTAATTTGGCTGAGTGTCATGGATTAATCCCAGCTGGCAGTTAAGCACCACACAGCTCATTCCTCCAGCAGCGGGATGGGGAAAGAGAACTGGAAGGGTCAAAGTGAGGTAACTCATGGGTTGAGATAAGAATAGTTTAATAATCAAAATAAAATAATAATAGTAATAATGATAATAAATTGTAATGGAAAGGAAAATAAGTATTTATCAAATTTATCTGCCCTGTTTCATCAGATCAAGAGCTCGCTGGTAACACAGTAGCAATGCCTAAGCATATTGCACAGTTAGGCTGGGTGTGTAATAAAGAGGTGATCTATTTGGTTTTGTGGATTTTTTCCTACAGAATTCTTCTGTGAGTCTGTGAAATTAAACTTTTAGATTGGATATTAGAAAAAGTTTATTCGCTGAGAGGGTTGTCAAGCACTGGAACAGGCTGACCAGGGAAGTGATTGAATAGATGTGGTGCTTAGGGGCATGGCTTAATGGTGGGCTTGGCAGTGTTCATTTTACAGTTGGACTTGATGATTTCAAAGGTCTTTTCCAGCCTAAGTGATTCTATGATTCTAAAGAGAGAGAAATAAAACCCAAGAAAGACAAGTGATGCAAATGAAAGCAATTGCTCACCACCAACCGTCTGGTGTGTGGCTTCCCACCAAACTTCCCCCTGGTTTATTGCTGAGCATGACTGTCCCTTTGGTCAGTTGGGGTCAGCTGTCCCAGCTGTGTCCCCTCCCAACATCTGGTGCACCCCCAATCTACTCACTGGTGGGGTGGGGAGCAGAAAAGGCCTTGACTCTGTGTAAGCTTTGCTCAGCAGTAAGGAAAACATCCCTATGTTATCAGCACTCTTTCCAGCACAAAAAAGCATAGTCCATACTAGGTACTATGAAGAAACTCGATCCCAGCCCAAACCAGCACACAGAGGCACATCACGTTACTGTCATTGCACCATGTTGGTGACTGCAGCTGAGAAGTTTTGCATCATCTCACCTATCACAAAGGGAACCTGAAAAATACTGATTTTGTTTTGCTTCCATTCTTTCCAAATAATGAATGTTTGCCTCTGTGTGGCCAGGCAGTAATATCAATGCCTTTCTTTGTCCTAGTATGGAAGAGAAACAGATCAGCTGAACAAACTGAGCAGAAATGATGGAAGACAAAACCTCTTTTCTTTTGACCCAGAAGTCCAGGTAAACATCCCCATGTCTGCTAATGTGAGGTTTTGTTCTCTGTGTCGTGCCTCCCCTGTTCCCTTGCCTGGCCAGAGCGTTTGCCTGCAGAGGCACTGTGTTTTTCAGTGGACTGGGGAACAGAAGTGCAGCCCATGTCCCTGTCAGTGAGAGCTGAACAAGACGTCACTGCTCAGGTGATGGGTCAGATAAAGGGAAGACTCACAGAAGCCCCACACGTGGCCTGTCTCCAACTTTGCTGGCTTCTGTGGGGTGTATCTTGGTGTCGGTGGATTTCAAACCCATCATCCGGGCCTCTGAGAGGTTCTCATGGTTGCAGAAGCAGTAGCAGTGGTATTGCAAGGACACCTGCAACACTGCATGGGCTCAGCACATCTGGAATAGGGAGCAGTGATGCTAAAGGCCATGGTGGGGCTTTACAGCAGACCTCCTCCTCAGTCTTCAGGGGGTTTTCAAATGTAGGGGACATACAAAGAGAAACGACACCCCGTGCTGTTCTCATGTGTAGGGGTGCATGGACTATTGGCTGGTTTTCTTCTCAGCTTTGCTGAGCTCTCTGCCAAGGTTCAGGTGGGGGATTTTAGTGGAATGAGCTGCAATTGTTAACGCAGTTTTAGAGAATTGTTCCAAGTTATTTCATAGTTTCTGGTTCTTCTGGCATGCTGTGTCTTGTTCGCACCTGTGAAGAACAACGTTCTGGTTTAACAAGGAAATGTAATTAGTCTTTAAAAGGTATAGTTGTACATAATGAGGTTTTTCTCTTGGCACTTCTTTAAGGTCTTTTACAGGAGGAAGATAAACATCCAGGAGGCTTTAGGTTTTTTTAAGAGAAACTTTGAGAAGTTTCGTATATTTTACTCGGATAATAAAATGGAAGTATTATTCAGTACAGAGCATCTAAGATAACTTTTTTTTATCTAACCAAATGGTTAGGCTGAATTCACTGCCTTTCCTCTATACCCAGAGTTCTTCATTCTGGCATGGGTCAGTTGGATCTGCTGTAACACCGGGCATTCTCAATCCCTGCCCCTGTCAATGCCGGTGTGTACGTGCACACTTGTATGCCTGGTGCTAAGGAAACTGGGAGCAGGAACACATACCTGTAACATACTTTCCTTGTTGAAAGGAAATAGGGGAAACAATGGGGAGAGTTTCCCAGAGCTGGATTAACAATTGCAGCCTATTTTGCTGAAATTACTTGATCATGAGATATCAGTCCTAAGTTTGGCATGCAGGTGTCTGCAGAGGGAAGAACAAATAGAACTGTACCAGATTGTCACTGAGAGATGTGCTGGTATTTAGGGGTATTTGGAAGCTCTGTGTCCCCAGTGTCCGGTAAAATGGGTATGATGAAGGCTGAGAGTCCTTATCTGGCTGGTAGTATTTTGGTAGCATACATGTCTGCTCTCTGAGAAGGGCGGATGTTGAGGCACAGACATCTAACATGGGCGTTTTGGGTTAGGAAGGAGGTGATTATAGCCGGCTGTTTGGATTTCCCAGCCAGCTCTGCAGACGATATTTGTTGTTTCTAACCACACTGGTTATAGCTGTGCATCTAGAAACGCCTTCCACTTCGAGATGCTGTTCATGATCCCAACGGCGTGTGCCTTCTCTCTATTTCAGGCACAGGGACCATCTCTTAAACTAGTCAGATCTTCAAAATGGAAGATACTTTTCTGAGTGTAACGACGGCTTATGTTCTGCTTTCTTCCCCAAGCTCTAAATGGTGTTTGGGAAGATCCCCAGGGTTACAGCAAAGCAGGAAGGAACTGAAATCATACTGAGGTTTAGTTTTCTGTGCTCTACAAACCAGATTGCTAAAAATTGATACATCCCCATGAATTCATGTCTTGAACACATTTGTGTAACATCACCAAATGGCACTCATTTGTGAATGTCTTGTACCTTTTGTACCACTTAAAAAAAATAAGATAGTATTGGCTGTAATGTGATCCCTTAGTATTATTCACAGGTTTGTTTTCTTTTTTAATGAGACCAGATTTGTTTGTTTGCTGTCTAGAGGCTAGATTTCTCGGGGATCGAGCCAGACGTGAAGCCATTTGAGGAGAAGTGCAGCAGGCGCTTCGTGGTGTGCTGCCAGGACTTCTCCCTCAACCTCCTCGCTCAGCTCAGTGACAGGTCGGAAGGAGGACCCACTAACGTAAGGAAAGCTCTGGCATGTCCTGCTTTGTCTTCTTTCTCCTCCCCAGCAAGAAAAACCCTCTGCAGATTAATCTAGGTGGATGAAAGCATCCTATTTTGCCATGAGCTCTGTTAAGACCTGGGCAGGTGGTGGCTGCTGCCCCAGGGTCGTTGCAGGATTTGTCTGCCTTGATATTTTGGTGTTCCAAAGCTGTGTTTGGTGACAGGTTCTGTCCTGAGATGCCTCAGCCTGCCAGGAACTGGAACTGCTGGGAAACCAGCAGTTCAGAAGCATAGGGAGTGGGGAGTGTGTGTGTGCCATGTTCTGGGTCCCTTTGAAAGTCTGTTGGTAAATGATTAAGCTCCATCTCCGGACCACTCACTAGTGTGTTTTATTTCATTTCCCCCAATGGCAAGGGATTTCCCTGTTCTGAAACCTTCCTGTGACTCCCAGCCTAACTGTTTTCACAGCCACTTTATTATATGCATTTGTTATTGTGCCAGAGTGCCCTAGCCTAAAAAGCTCTTGCTTGTATCTTCTGAGGCTCTGATGTCTGTAGGCAGCTATTACATCTCTCCTCAGCCTTTGTTCTACCAGATTGAACAGACCGGGTTCCTCCAGTCTTTCCTCCCAAAACATAATCCCTGTTATCATGCCCTGCATTTGCTCTGGCTGGAGTCAACCCTTTATGCAGAGGTTCCAGAGCAGCAGATTGTAGCAAATAGCAGCAGGGGAGGCAGCAGCACTGACACTGCCCCATCTCTGCTTGATGGTACCTTGTCTGATGTTTCTTAGAGCTGCAAAGGCTTTTTTTTGTCATGGTTTCACATTGGCAGCTCACAGCTTGTCCACCAGACTTGTTCTCCTCAGTAAATTCCAGCAGATGAATGTGTTGCTGATAGCACATGCAGTGCTAGCCTGTGTTTGAGTTCTCCTGGCTGGGAGAGCGAACTTTGCTTCTGTGCCACCTGGCATATAGCAGCTGAGGAACATCTTGGGTGTCTTGCAGAGCTGGTTGACTTTGGACAATAAGCGAAGTGATCTTTAGCATGTGAACATAAACACTCTTAAATTGATTTCTTTCACATTGCAAAGGATAAACAGCTCTAACTGATGGATTAGGGTCATCTTTTCTTCCTAACTTCGCAGTTTACTATTTATATATAAAAAAACCAATGGATTTCTTTATATTTTGTTTATGGTTTTAAAGTAGCTTTGTTCAAATTGACTAGATCAGAATGCAAGATGATGCAGGAAAAAATGCTTTTATTTATTTGTAAAGCAAATAAACATGGATTGTCTGTGAGAATTCTGTAAAATGCTGCTGTACAAAAGTAAAGGAACAAACAGATGCAGAAGAAGGCAAACCTAGCAGGGCAGGCAATGTGTGTTGATATTCTTGAGCCTGTGTACCATGCTTTTTTTTTTTTTTTTGACACATGGATTCAATCAAATTTCCAGGTTGAGCCCTTTTTCCTAAGCTTGGCATTATTTGACCTGAAAAATAATTGCAAGATTTCAGCTGACTTCCATGTGGACTTGAACCCTCCATCTGTCCGTGACATGCTGCTGGATAACTCTGCGTCCGGAGCAGAGGGCACCAAGGGATGTTCACCAGGAGAGAGCCTTGTGCATGGACTCCCCGAGTCTTGCCTGCGCTACATAAACCAGGTGAAGAACTGACTTTCTCTTCATTCTGTAAGTCTGCTGAGGCTGTGGCTGTTCCCTTCATTCTGTGTGTCTGTTGAAATTTGTGATGTGTTGTTATCCACTGCATGGAGAAGCAGAAGTCAGCTTTTCTGTTGAGCTGTGGGGGTTTTGGTCAGTGTCTCAAGCCAGTTGCCACTTCAGGCTCACTGGCAGCACCAGGTAGAGTTTTTCAAGACCTGGCCACACTCAAGCCTCGTGAGCCCCCATGGCCCATCCACAGCAGCAACCAGAGCAGTGTCTGTGTGGGTTGTGGGAAGGGACAGCAAAATGATTGGAACCAAACCCAGTGGGGCGGGTAGGGTGTCCTGCTCTCTGACAACCTACTGTCTATTGCAGGGGGTTTTCTCTGTGACCGACCCACACGTGGAGATCTTCCTGGTGGCCCGCGTGGAGAAGGTGCTGCAGGGCAGCATTACACACTGTGCTGAGCCATACATGAAGAACTCGGACCTGGGGAAGGTATTGGATGGGGCCATGAGAGTATCTGCTTAGTGATGCTGTCTGCTGCTGCAGGGAGTAGTGTGATCTGAAACAGAGGTTGTTTCTGCTGCTCTTTAACTTCTTTCTGGCAAATACTGGTCTTCATCCATTCTGCTACTTGTGCTGCTCCCAAGCTGGCTTCAGCTGGGCTGTCCTGAGAGATTTGGCTCCTTTCCCTGGAAAGTGGAAGAGGATTTTTAGAAAGAGCCAAGCAGTTGGAGCAAAGGGACCTATCCCCATAACATTTCAACAAGGCAAAGCCTGGTCTGGGCACTTAATCCCTAGAGAAATGGGCTGCACTGCTACATGCATTGGCTTGAACTGGTCCTGGCTCCCTTCTGCTGGGAACAGCAGTTTTAGTAGCAGCAAAACATGGACTTCACTCCTTATTCTGCTCACTCTGTCTCTGTCTTGCTCCATGCAGAGTGCCATGATCATATGGGGGAATTTATGCAAAGGGTGGTCAGGGAGGAGCCCTGGTGCTGCTGGCATCAGTCTCTGCTTGCCAGGTGGAGCTGATGCTGCCTTGCTGAAGCCAGTTAAAATGAGTCCCTGGAAAATCAATGTATGCAACACCTGGTATGTGATGGCATTCCCCAGGCACGCTTTTTAAACCTGTACAGGATGATCCAATTACAATAAGATTGGGGAAATAAACTAATACCCTTTGGAAAATAAAATACTAACACCTGACAGTTTAATGCAGAATCAAGAGGAGTTTTAATGTGTGCCCAGGACATGTTTGGCATTGCTTTGCAAAAATCATAATGTGCCTGGTGTGAAGTGATGGACCCATCAGCTGCTTCGGCGACTGTTGTGCTGTGTGCCTGGGGAGCTGTGCCTTGGGGAGCACAGAGAGCTGCTTCTCCTTGGAGAGTTCAGTGCTCTTTGCTCCTTTTGCAGGGCAGCGTGGAGGCCATGGCAAACACTAACCTCTCCTGTGTTTTGCAGACTGCCCAGAAGGTCCATAAGGTGGCCAAGCAGGTGTGCAGCCGTCTGGGGCAGTACAGGATGCCCTTTGGCTGGGCAGCCAGGTTAGTGCCCTCACACTGCACTTTGGCCATGGTGGGAGCTGCTGGTGCTGCCCGGGACACGGTCAGGCTGGGCGGGTGAAGGGCCGAGTGACTGAAGTCAGTGAAGCTGCAGCCGAGGGCAGAATCTGGCTCTGATTCCCAAGACAGAATAGGGATTGGCCTGAAATGCTCTATCTAGAATTAGAAACAAAATATTAAAGAGTAAACAGTGCTGGGAAGACAGTAACCTTCCTGCTGACCTGCAGCTACTGCTGTCGGGGCAGAATATTCCTGGTGATGAATTACACTGTCCCGTGCTACTGCAGGAACTGGTGCAGAAACTCCCTCCTGGCACCAGCCATTGCCAGGGGCAGGATGAGAGTGGAGGACCTCCTGACTTGGTGGTGGCAATCAGCTAGGGTTTGTCTCTCATCTTAGACTCTGCTTTAGCTGCTGTTCTTGGGAATGAGGTTAGAGGAGATACAGTTTTTGGGAATGGAGGTAGTGATCTCTTTCCCTCCCTGTTCTTTTACTGGGATTGATAAAGCGGGTCAGTGCTAACTGCCTTAAATCTCACATCAGAGGAAGGCCTGAAGGAAGTTCATCCCTCTGCCACTGCCTTCTCTTGCTAAATTGCTCTTTGGTGCCCTCAAAAGGGATGGTAATGACATGGGAACACCAGATGACTGTCACAGTGGACTGAGATTTGGTGGTACCCAGCTTGCAATGTGTATTCTTGAGCTTAATTCTCCTGTGACACTTCCAAGATGGTGTTTCTGAGATACAGCCTGCTCCTGGGAGCAAGCACACAGCCTGCACAGTGCCTCAGCCTTCTTTCAAGTGGTGCCTCAGCCAAACGGTGGGCTCTGTGTGGGCACTGACTTTGATGGGCTTCAGATTTGTTCCTGCTGGGTACAGAGCTGCATCTGGAGACCAAGGAGTTGAGTGGCCTGATGTGGGGAGCAGTGTTGCTCTGCAACCCTGGTACAGTTTCAGTGTGGGTTTCAGAGGAAGGTGTTTTGCACAGGAAAGGAATACGGGTGCTTTAAGTTTCTTACTCTACACAGACACCTATAGACTTTATATTCAAGGGCAAGGATGCTGGTATTCACCCAGGGCAGAGTCCAATCTCCTGGTCTGGGTTCAGGAAGAAGCTGATGTATGTGTTGAGACTGGTTTTCATTGCACACTCCTTTCCTAGGAGGATTTCCATGCTCTAGCCCCAGGTGCAACTAGGAAGATACTCTACCAGTTGGTGTTAGTGGGAGGGGTTTGAAGGGCATTTGTGATTTTGGACCAAGGCTGGAGCTGGGCTGGGTGTGTACTTCCCTCTTGGATTGGAGAGAAAGGGAATGGGTGATATCCCATCCAGTTTTATGCGACACAGTGGGTTGCAGTCTGTGTGGGGTCTAAGCACTGTGTGAGGATGGGAGGATGATCAGGACGTTGGGTAGTATTCAGAGCAGTCACAGGCCAGGGAACCTCTTGCCTGATAAACTGCCCTTCAGCCTGACATGTCAAAGACCTCAGTGTCTGCATATTTACTAGTATTTAAGAAATGTCTCTCTTCTTTTCTTCAGACCAGTGTTCAAAGACTCCCAGGGCAATCTTGATGCTGAAGGAAAATTCTCACCTCTGTACAAACAAGACAGTGGCAAACTCTCCAATGAAGACATGCTGAAGCTTTTAGCAGAATACAAGAAGTAAGTGTAAGAGACTGGTGCAGAGGCTGAGCAAGCATTTTAATATACATTTTTAAACAGTTAACTGTAAGCATGAGATGACAATTTCTAAAGTACTCAGGGGGTAACAAAAAGCCCTACTGATGTGTTCAACAACTTGAGCTTTCAAGGTTCACACTCTTGTTCCTTTCTTCCTAACGCAGACCAGAGAAGACAAAACTACAGGTCATTCCAGCCCAGTTGAATATTGTCATCAAAGACATTCCACTAGACTTCACAAGTAAGGATTTGGATCTTAAAATTATGCTGATGGCTCTAGCCTTAAGACTTAATGCTTCTATGGGGAATTTTGCTGTTTCATTAACGAGAGTATCTGGGGCTGCAATAAGAAATCAGTAATTCAGCACAACCACTGACATAAATCTTATTGATGAATTCTGTGGAGGGATGTGGTCCAAGTGCAGAGGTTTACCTGAGGAGTGCATCTGCTTTGCAGATTAGCTGTCACATTTTAAATCTGAAAGAAGCCACCTGTCTGCTTCTGCCATTATTGTTACACCAATCTCATATAATGTTTTTTGACCCATAATACCTGATGTTTCACTTTGCATGTAAAGAAACTGAGGCAAAGAAAGTACTCATGATGTATTCAGAGTCACCCCATGGGCCTTTGTTAGCTCATGTCACAGGTTCTGTAGTCTGGTCCCCTGTCCACAGGCTTTCCTGGTGGAATTAATTCTTTTGTTCTTTGAAAGGCCATCACTTGAGATGAACTCTCCCTTCTGGTGGATGTGAATCTCACTGAATTAGATGGGATTTGTGCTCTGGTCAAATACCTTTCTGAAGCAGAGAGTGAAAAAGGATGGATGCAGTGGGACTGATGCCCTTTGAGACATCAGTCTCAAGTCATAGTTTCAGTAGCCTCTCTGCTTCAGTTAGGAAGCATGTTTGCATGATTTATAAAACTGGATGTCTCAAGGTGCAGACCCTGGGCAGAGCAGCCATCCCTGCCTAGACATGGGTCATTCACAAGACCTGTTGACTTTGCCCAAAGCTACAGGAAAGTGCCACTTCTGCAGTCCCCACTGGCAAGGAGAGCAGAGTCCCGTGGTGCCCATGCACCCATCTTTTCTCAGTATTCCTAGTGCAGTTGGGGACCACAGATGCTGCATGATCAAGGGGAGAATTTTCCTTTAGTCGTTTCAATGGGAGTGGACCAAGTCCTGCTGCCTGGTCAGCACAGAATTTGATGTGAAGAGAACTGGATTCTCAAGAGCAATGGCAGAATTTCAGACCCACAAATTTCCTTTTACATGAGCAGTACTTTCCATGTTTGTGGGGGGTGTGCTTATCCAAGCTTTCCTTCTCTTCTAGATTGTGTCACAGCTTCTTATATTCCTATAAAGCCTTTTGAGAAGAGCTGTGAGGGCATTGCAGCTGAAGTGGAGGAGCTTGTCCCAGAAGTTGCAAAATACTGTTATCCCTTCACAGTCTACAAAAACCATCTCTACGTCTACCCCTTGCATTTGAAGTATGAGAACCAGAAGGTGTTTGCAAAGGTGAGTGACCTGGAGAGCAGGCTGCAACCAGAAGAGGGCCTACAAGAAAGCTGTGGAGGGACTTTTTACAAGGGCATGTAGCAACAGGACAAGGGGTAATGGCTTTAAATTGGAAGAAGGTAGATTTAGGTTAGACATTAGGAAGAAATTCTTCACTGTGAGGGTTGTGAGACACTGGCACAGGTTGCCCAGGGAAGTTGTGGATGCCCCCTCCCTGGAAGAGCTCAAGGCCAGGTTGGATGGGGATTTGAGCAACCTGGTCTAGTGGAAGGTGTCCCTGCTCATGACGGGGGGGGGTGGAACCAGATGGTCTTTATGGTCCCTTCTAACCCAAACCATTCTATGATTCCATGTTTCTGTGATCTGGGGTGATGCTGCTGACCTGTAGCAGTGGCTCATCATCATGTTCTCACCCATTTCAGGCAAGGAATATTGCTGTCTGTGTTGAGTTCAGGGATTCAGATGAAGCTGATGCCAGACCATTAAAAGTGAGTGAGTACCTGTTAATGGGGCTTCCATTTTCTCACTGCTGTGTAGCAGCCAGGCTGAGCAGGACAATAAGAAAGCGTTTCCTTGCTCACTGTTTTAGTTTGGCTGGCTAATTTAGGGTGAGGGCAACCCTGAATTCAGCTCTTCATTTGTGTTTCCAGTGTATATATGGCAAACCTGGAGGTCATCTCCTGACCACGAACGCATATGCTGCTGTGCTGCATCACAACCAGAGTCCAGAGTTCTATGATGAGGTAAAAATGAAATGATGGGAAATAACAGATTTTCCTGGATGCTACAAAGCCAAGGGGCCTTTTGGGGTACCTCTTTTTTCCATGGCTGTGTGAAATATGGGCAAAAATAATCACCAGCCCTTTGCCTCGGTAGAAGTGCTCAGCAAAACCAGAGACTCAGTCAATTTTTAATGCCAGTTTGTTTTCTGCTGTCTCTACTGTCATGCTTTGTGCACTCCAGTCACACACCCCCATTAATAAGTAATGTGCAAATGTGATGAAAATGTTAGCCAGGAGGTATTTAAGATGGGTAAGAGTGTGTCTTGTGCAACTGCATACAACATAGCATTTGTGAAATAAAATAGAACTTAAAATATTACTCCACAATTAAAAATACAGTCTTATCTGTCATGATATCATTTTAGATTAAAATTGAGCTTCCAATTCACCTCCATCAAAAGCATCATTTGCTTTTCACCTTCTATCATGTCAGCTGTGAAATTAATACAAAGGCAACATCGAAAAAACAGGACACCATTGAAACCCAAGGTACGTTCACTGCTTAATTACTTATGTTGGAGTCCCAGATAAAATGAATGTAAGGACATGAAAAAATATGTGATTAAAATATCAGCCTATCTGAATTTTCTTTTTTGAAAGCAACCTAATACAAATAATAGGTCCAAACTGGAATAAAACAGAATGTTTTAGTGTACACTAAAGCTCAAATTATTGTTGCAATCTGGCAGCTAGTACTGAGTGTTCTTGTCTTGGCTTGTATGAAACAGGACTTGTCAGTCAAATCACCAACAAAAACTTGATGCGTGATCAGGACCTCAGGGGTCAATCCTGCCAACACTTAGCACGTGTACGAGAATGAGTGCACCCAGGTCACTCTGGTTGGGATGCCTTTCCTTTCAGCCAGTCCTCCGGTGACTGGAGGGCCCTCGTCATGGTGCACAACCATGGCTCACACTCCATTTCTGCCCCTCAAACCCACTCCTGGTCTCAATTGTGCTGTGTCTGAATTTTGTTTACAAGCCACCAGGTGAAACGTGCTTTAACAAGGCTGACATGGTCAATCCCAGCCTTGTTGAAGGCACTTGCACAACTGCGAGTTTGATCTTCTCAGCATGAGGCACAGCTGGTTTTAGAGCTTGAGCTAAACACGTGTCACTGTGTGTCTGCTAACTCTGGTCACTGGTTGCCTCCACAGTGGGATTTGCCTGGGTCCCGTTGCTGAAGGATGGACGCATTGTCACCCTGGAGCGACATTTGCCGGTTTCATCCAACCTTCCACCTGGCTACCTGGGTCTTGGGGACACAGAGACACGAAAGGTAGGAAGGCCAATTGAAATATATTTAAACGTAGAGGGAAGAAGAAAGCTGAGCTTTTGTTGCCACTGTAAGTTCTGGGCTTCTGTTGGTGCTCTGCTCAGCTGGAAAGATCCCTACTGCAGGGCAGCCCCCAAAGCTTAAGGGAGACACGATGCTTTTAATTCCACTTTTTGTGGTTATATAGGTTGCAGGGAATATTTTTGTAGCAGGCTGGACTGGACTGTTCCCCATGGTGCAGAGCAGGAGAGTGGGCACGTGCTCCGTGTGCACGTTCTCATGGGGACCCCTCTGCCCTGCTGTGGCCACAGTCAGGTTGCTGGTGTTTGTGGGGGGTGAGGAACCCACTCTTCCACCCCAACTTCTGACCTTCTTCGTACCTTCTGACCACGTGTCTGTCTGCAGCCACCTTCTCACTACAGTCTGAAACCAAGTTCTTGAATGTTGTCTGTTCACAGCAGCCCAGCGTGGATGCGAAGTGGGTGGATGGAGCAAAGCCACTGTTTAAAGTCAGGATCCATTTGGACTCGACAATTTACACCCAGGTAAGCTGAGCACCTCGCTCTTAAAGACTTTCAACACAAATGCAGAGGAAGCAATTGCTGTGTCCCTATGACTGCTATGCTGTAGGTGCTGTGGGAAAGAGATACCTGTGTTTGCAGAGCAGATACTTCTGCAGCAGCAGGTCTGGGGTTACTTGGAGAGCTCTGCTCCCTTGTCCAGGTGTGATGAGACAGTTGTGTGAGTGAGTGAGCCTGGGGAGAGGCTGGTGGTTTCTTAGCCAGTTGCACTGTAACTGGCAGGACCAAGGAGACATTTGAGCAAATGGGCTGCTTCTATGTTGCAAGAGAGAGAACTGGTGGAAATGGGAAGTTTCCCCAAATATTGAACTGTTTATTAAGTTTTTTTAAAAAAGTTATCTGACAACAGCAGACACAAGAAAACAAGGGTCTTGATTTCCATTTGAAACCAATTCAGGCTGTTTTACCAAGTTTTTGTGTGTTCCACCATCTTACGGTAGTGATGGACTTCCCCAAGCTTCATGTGATGCACAGCAAAGATCCCCAGCACATCCTCTGGGGCACCTCCTGCCAACACTGCTGATGGGGAAGTGATGTTGTCCTGTGCTGGATGTAACCAACTACATTCACAGCACCTCACTTTCAGCATCATCTAAACCTCTTTTAGGGTCTTAGTGATTCTGTACAGCACTGGGAGCAGCGCAGTAGTTCCATTCCCCACTAAATTATATTTCCAGATGCTTTTCAGGGTTAAATAATCCAGTAATTAAGTGTAACCTTGCACGAGGAGGGAGAGGAGCAGAAAGGCAAGTCTGCCTTGGATGCACGGTAGGAGGTCCATGAGGCAGGTGGTGAGACAGTCTCAGGGAGTCACAGCTGGGAGAGGAGGGCTTCTGCTTCTCCAGGCCAGTGTTGGGACAGGGGCTGGGGCTCAGGATAGTGCAACCACAGGAGAATTTTAACACTGCTGGCAGTTTTATGCTTAATCTCAAGATTAGTTGAAAGCCAGGGGGTGGGCAGTGGCTGGGTATGTTGGAAAAGGCAGGGAGCAGTACTGTAGTCCTGGGAGATGGCAGCTGGGGACCAGGAGTGCGACTGGTAGTGACATGGGACTTGCTAGGGACATGGCCCACTGCCCCAGGTATGTCAGCAGATTTTCAGGTGTAAGCTGCAGAATAGGGGTTGACAAATATTGAAGCTGCTGTGTTGAACTTGTTTTTCTTCTCTTCCAGGACATGCACTTGCACAAATTCTTCCAGTATTGCCAGCTGGTTCAGGCAGGAGCTAAGGAAGTCCCAGGAGAGCTTATTAAATACCTAAAGGTGAACAGTGCCTGTCAGTGGGATTTGTTTGTTTGTTTATAGACCATCAGTAAATACCCAGAGCCCTGACCTCTGGGAACACACACTTGCTGCAGTGCTGGTACTGGTGCATTGGGCAATATCCTTACCTGTGCTTACTGACATGGCTGCTGTCTCTGTCCTGCTTCCCACTGCCTTTCACAGCAGATAAAACAAGTAGCCAGCATTGCTCTGCCGTGCTCATGGCAAAGCCTCCTCCTGGTGGGCTCACACACTCCTCCCCTGCTGCCCTAGGTCTGATTCAAACCTTTAGACCGTAGCACAGTTTCTTGTTTTCAGGATTATCCATCTATTCAAAACAGGGATTCTTTTTCGGGCTGAAAAAGTTCTGAGATTATCAGTCAGTTAGATTTGACCACAAATGACCTGTGACCCAGACCCAGCTTTTTCGCAATCACTGCAGCATGAGTAAGGACCTTAGAGCAGTCCAGCAAAGGCTTCTCCAGGGAATACATTTCTTGGCTGTTTACTGTCCTTATTTCCTTCCATACTGCCTGTTTTTGAGAGTGCTGCCATAGTAACAGCTTCCAGATTTATCATCACAAAGTTACTGGTTGTGTTTCAGACAATGTATACATATGTTAAGAAATAGAAATAATGGCAGGTTTTGAAGCCAAGTGCTAGAAGAACAGGTGTTTGTTGTGAGGATTTTGTCAAGGGGCTGGGTAGGTCCTGCCCTGCCCAGCCACAGCGACCTCACTGCAGCTGGCGAGACACTTTCTAACCACAAGGAAGGGCTTCTTACTACCAATACCTCAATAATTTCAGTAATTTAAATTAATTTACAGATTTTAGAACCTTTCATTAGATTTGGAGGTTTGAAAACTGAAAATAAAACACATGGTCTTTCCCGGACTCGTATCATGAGATTCAGGCAAAAGAGGTCTATGGGATGGATGGAGGGTGGGCACATGCACCAGATGATCTAGACCCTCACAAGTCACTTAAATCCCATTTCCAATATCTATGACCTTCCAGAAGCTATGACCTTTGGAGAAAAGTCTCATTGCAAGTTATTTGGCATCAAGTTTCCATGCTCCAAAGGCATTTGTTGAAAATGGGACTTAGTTGCTTCAAAAAACTGTCTCAAGTGGTGAGAAGAGTTGGAAGCAAAACTTCAGCCTTAAATTCTGGGTTATTGGGTTCAAATCATAGCATGTGACCTCTAATTAAGTCATAGCTGCCTGAGCACATCTGATAGGAGGATTTATACCTGTCATGAGTGATTCATGTAGCTCCCTGAAGGCACGCAGCTGGGATCTGTCATCTGGAAGGCAGGCATTAAGCCCTGCTTAGGGTCCAAGTTCTCCCATCCTCTGGCAGGCTGAAGCCCACACCCCTGAGCATTTGCTAATGCCTGTCCTATTGCCACAGAAATGTCTGTGGACTATAAATATTTAACATCTGCAAAATGTTGAACTAAAAGTGTCTGTGTTTTGAACATTTGTTTTAGTGTTTGCACGCCATGGAGATCCAAGTAATGATTCAGTTTCTACCTGTAATTCTTATGCAACTATTTAGAGTCCTTACAAATGTGACCCAGGAAGATGAAGTAGCTGTCAACTGCACCATGTGAGTGTCTGGTAAACCATCCATTTTCTTCAGTTACAAACACAAAGCCACAAACTACAGTGCAAAGCAGTGTGTGGTTTCCTAGTACAAGGTGCTAAGTGACAGCATTGGTTGTCTCCTGCTGCTTGCTCCCATGCTGTGAAACACCAGCTGCTGTCTTCTCCTGGCACATCTGGTTGGCACGGAGCAGTGCAAGGCCTTTGTCCTGGGAGCTGCTTGGGGAAGAATGTGGTATTTTAAAGATACTCCTGGTTTTTGCTGGGGGGTTGGCTCTGGGAGCTGAGTTATTGGGGTGTCAAAAGGCTCCAGAGTGGGTGGGCACATCCCAGCTGCAGGCAGCAGATATGGTCTCCCCACAGGAGCGATGTCCTAGTCTCATCCCTGCACACTACTCTTCTGTGTTAGAAGCATTGCTAAAAATCCCCCGGTGCTGGGTGTTAACCCTGTAGGAGTAGCTGCTACATCTGTGTTGGCCAGGATACACAGCCAGAAGCAGGCGGTGGTTTGTTCAGCGATGCTCTGCAGTGCCTGCAGCCCCAAGAGGGCAGCACTGACCAGGATCTGCTGCCCCTACAACGTTTCTGCTCTGTACAGGCTTGTGCAGGGCCCAAAGGGAACAAAAGTTGCAGAAACACCTTTCCTGCCTAGCTCTGGTCATGACACCTAAATTGATGAAAGTATTAAAACATCCTTCCTCCTGTGGTTATTCCACAGTGGGTTGCTGGGTGCCACTCCATGGAGATCTCTGACTCCAGGAGGTACCCTGCATCCGTGTTCCAAAAGCATCTCTACTCGTATGAAACCTGAGGTTAGAGGATTGTCTTCACCTCTGGAGATTTTTTCAAAGCTTGGCCTGATGCTTTCCAGTTTGTCAGTAGCTTTCTCTTTAATGACAACTGTTTTCTCATCCAGACTTTCAGAGTGCAATTGAAAACCCACTTTATCTGATAAATGGCTTGTAAGCTCCTCCCTGTGGTTTGGCCTGTGGTGTGTGTGACAACGTGCAATAGTTTGTTGTTCCCTCTGGCTGGGACTGGAATGTAAATTCCCAATGATGGCTGGGGAAACCAGGCTCTTGCTGCCTTCATCAGCCACCTGGAGTGCTTCCAGAGGGCTGGCATGTTCTCCAGGGTCTGCCTGTCCCCAGTGAACTGCAAGGCAACAGCCCAAAAATAACACAGTGCATGTAACAAGGAGTGAGGGAGAATACTTATGATGTAAATTCAGTAAAAAAGAGTCTTCCAGAATTAAGAAATTCAGGGGATGCAGGAAGGTATCAGTACAACAAACATCAAGAATTTTTTCCCCACTTGTCAGCAGAGATTCCATGGGATTTTTGTGCTCATTTTGCAGACATGATGTAGTAGTATAGTTGCTAATTGTTGGTTGTATTATCATTAGGAAAGGGCTCCCAGTGAGGACAGGCTCAAGATGTGATGAACTGTAGTGTGCACAGGAGGGGCAAGTGGGCTTGCTCTCTGTGTAGTGCGTCCGTAGATACAGCCAAAGAAAACTGGGTGCAGAGCAGATTAGCTTAATATTTTTGTTTTTGACTTATCTAACACTTGAGTGTTCAGGTGCCTAATGCTCACTGCAACATGAGCTTAAGTTGCTGCACACTTTAATCCTGGCATGCACAGAGGCCAAAGAGTAGGATATGTTCCCCTGCAGAGAAACACTTTACTTCAGCTCCTCGCACGGGAGCCTTGAGCGGTGAAGGCAGCTGATCTGGGCAACACCTGGTCCTGCACCGAAGTGGAGAAGAGGCTTTGGCCACCTCAGCTCTGAGTGCTCTGTCCAGGGGCTATGCTGTGACAAGGACAGGGCAGCCACAGGAGGTGTGAGGGGTGCTAGCCTGCAAGTACTGGCTCTGCAAATCAGGCTGTGCCAGCGGTTGGACAGGACAGGACATGGGTGGTGTCTGCTTTCATGAGCTGGAGGAACTTGCCCTCGCATCGCGTGCTGAACACAAACCACATTTCCACAGGGTTCTTCTGCATATTGTGTCCAAGTGCCATGAAGAAGGTCTAGACCACTACTTGCGCTCCTTCATAAAGGTGAGTCATGACACACCACTCTGCAAAACTCCCTGCTGGGAGCAGGCACATTGCTGACACTGTTCCTCTTGCCTTAGTATGTCTTTCGTGCCGAGAAGCCCAGTGTCACAAAGGCAAAGATGACCCATGAAATCCTCGTCCTTTCCATGGCCACGATCTTGAAGCAGTCGGCGGATTTTCTAGCCATCAATAAGCTGCTCAAGGTGAAGTATTGGCAGTACTTGGCTGCCAAGGGTGGAAGGGAGGAATAGGGGGTCTGGTATAACGTCCAACACTTCCACCCATCCAAACCTACTGCAGGAGCAAAGCTACCAGGGCAACTCCTCTCATCCACATCCTTGAGGTTCTCCCCTTACACCAGAGATGAATTCTTGCAGGGAACCTGGCCGTGTTAATGGTCATGGCAGGACACAGCAAAGGGCTTTTCACTTTGCCATTTTTACCTATTTTTCTTCAGGCCACACATGAGGGGCTACTCACAGGAGGCAGATTGAGTTTCTGCCTCTCTGGGCCTTTGCAGGGCTTGCACCCCAAACACTGCTGGCTCCTTGCAGGGTGTGTTGGGGTGCAGAGGGGATGGAGCTATTCCCACCCCAAGACTGGCAGGACTCCTCCAGGTAGCAAAGGCGCCCGTGCCAAGATAGCTGTGCAAGCACAGCTGTGCTTATATTTGAATGTGAGTTCTCCCTCCCACACTGCTGCTTCCCCACAGAGTCAAACGTGTTCCATCCTGCTGAGAAAAGTAATAGTATTCTTTGTTCATTCTAGTACTCGTGGTTTTTCTTTGAAGCACTGGCAAAGTCAATGGCAATGTACTTACTGGAAGAAAACAAAATCAAGGTAAAACTACATTTGTTCGATGCTGCATTACAGAGCCATCACAAACAGCCTCTCCTCCCAAAGGCTTTCTGAAAAACTATGTAACTCTTTATTTGAAAAACTGACAACCTTCACAGCTAGCCAGATCTTTCTTTTTTTTTTCCCAGTTTACTTTTCCCTTCTTCCCCTTTACGCTCTCAATTGTAATTTAAAAATTTCAGATCTCCTTATGGCTCATGCAACCTCCTTTTCTGTTACCAGCTACTGCAGTGCTTCCTTTGTGCCAATGTTTTATTAGGAAACAACATAAGCAAATGCTAAAATGAACTTGTGCCCACACTCAGTTCTCCCCAGCTGCTCGCTGGCAGCACTCAGTGTATTATTTGATGATGTGCTTTTGGTTTCAGCTGCCCAGAGGCCAGCGGTTCCCCGACTCCTACCAGCACGCCCTGCACTCGCTGCTGCTCGCCATCATTCCTCACGTGACCATTCGCTATAACGAAATCCCTGAAGAGTCCAGGAATGTCAACTTTAGCTTGGCTCACTTCCTGAAGGTCAGCAGTTTCTTTCCTTTTCCCAGGCTTTTATCAGAAAAAAAAAAAAACAACAACCAAACAATTAGAAATAAGCAGCAAGCAAATCAGTGTGTTTGTACTGTGTAATTTCTTTGGTTTCATCAATGATGAAAATTCTGGAGGGGATAAGCTTCCCTAGGAAAGAAACTTTTGCTTTCCAAGGGAGAGACTATGACACACTATACCTTATGTAGGGTTTTCAGTCATGCCTAGCAACTGCTCAACACCTGAGAGGAGATACGTGTGTGCTCATTTTACATATTTCTGTTGTCCACTGGAGACTTAAATGAGGTCATTCAAATAAATTCAAAGAAATGGGATTGAGTATGTTTTGGAAAGTCAGCAGCAGCCCAGAGGATCAAACCTGGCTGCTGACGGGACGGTGGTATGGAGATAGTTTAGGATGATTGCTTTTATTTTAAATAATTGGTCACGTGTTGCTATTGTTTTCTCCAGCGTTGCTTCACCTTTATGGACAGAGGATTTGTTTTTAACTTGATAAATGATTACATTTCTGGATTCAGCCCAAAAGACCCTAAGGTAAGCAGTTATGTTTCTTGAAAGTTGGTTTGCGGTTGCACATATCTACATCAGTCAAGCTCTGTGGTGATTATTTTATATGACTCTTGGAGGCCTTATAGACACTGTTACCACAGAGTCTTCTGGAGGCAGAGACCTCTTTGTCTGGGCTGAGAGCCTGTATTCAGCTAAGCTTTAAAATGATGGAACGAGTCAGAACTAAAGGAAAGATTGGTTAATAGTCTGAATGAAAAAGGTGAAGAAGTCCCAAGTGATGGCCACATGCACTGACACTTCAGGGAAATGACAGAAAAATTTGCCAATTATTACTGAGTTTCACCAAATGCTATTTAGATTCCTCAGTCCTTGTGCAACAAACACATTGAGCTGGAAGCAAATGAGTCAAACAGAAAACACAGTTTGTGTTTGTCTTTTTTCTCAGCTGCTGGTTGAATACAAGTTTGAATTTCTTCAAACCATTTGCAATCATGAGCACTACATTCCTCTGAACTTACCAATGACCTTTTCCAAACCCAAGCTGCAAAGAGTTCAAGGTATGTTCTTTCTCAAGAGACTGTCTAAAGAGCAGTAGTTTATTAGTCTTGATGGCTTCTGACCAGATGGAGTTTGGTTTGGTGTCAAAGAAATTTATGTCCTGATTAGCCTGATTTACATTAACCTCAGGAAAAGTTGCTGTTCTGGCAGACTTACATCATTTTGCACCAGAATGGTATGCAGTCAGTCTTTTCAGTATTTCCTATATTTAAGTTTGCATGGGACTAACAAAAGTAACTGCCCCTGTTTCAGTCAATACAGAAATTGTGCAAGTGTAACTCCCACACGTGTCACCATCCCCTGAGAAGCAGAGCATGCCATCGATCAGTGCTGTAGAGGATGGAGATATGGGAAAGCAGGTTCAATTCACTGTTCTACTACCAGCTCTGTTTGTGGCCACATGAAGATGATTCAGGTTACCTTCTGCTTTCATTGTGAACAAGAGTATAGTGGTGCACAGTATATTCAAGCTTGTACTCAAACCTGGGCTGAAAGTGCCCAGTGGAGAACTTGAGCCCATGCCAATCCTTAGCACATACCAAGGGCATACATACTATGACACCACCACATATCCAGGCTGCTCTCACTGTCACACTGTGTCCCCGTTGGTCCTGACACTGCTCACCACAGGGCAGATGTGGTTCACAAGGGGCTGAGCCGAGGCACTGTGCAAGTGTGGGTGTCTGCAGCTCTGCTGATGGTGGCAGTGTGGACCGCAGCGCTGAGCCCAGCAGCACGCCCGGCTGCCCTCCTAAAATTGCTATAGACACAACCTCGTTCTCTATGGGTCCCAGTTTCTCATCTGTGCTAGGTAAATACAGTAAGCATTGCTAAGCTTGGTGCTAATAGCCTGGCCAAGGTCAGTACCAGAGAGGAAAGTGAGGTTTGGAATTCGCCCGTGTGAAACCCCAGTGGATCTATGATTCTGTGATTTATTCTGATGAAGACAAGGGGATGCTTGGTTGTGCCTCAGGGTGTAGCCTTACACATTTCAAAGTGGTTCCTTTACATCCAGGTGGCAGAAGCAGCAGAAAGTTTCTTTTATTTTGGTATGTTTCTGACTGCTCAGAGCTTTCAGGACCAGCTGCTAATGTCTTACAGTTTGACTGCTTGCCTGGCATAGTTTAACAAAGTGCACTACTAAAAATGGCTGAGAAAGAGGAAAACACAACCATTGCTTATTAGTGGTGTGATAACATAAGGATTCTCTTTCTTGGTTAACATTCACCTTTGCATTTGCAATGGTTAAACTGAAAACCTGTAAAGGCAGCTCATCTTTCCTCCTCTGTTTTACTGTGACTAGGATCTGCCAACTGAGGTTTTAGTTTTAAAATATGTATTTTAAAATAGTGGTAGCAGGTGTTATTCAGCCGCATCTCTTGATAGCAGAGCAGCCTATCTTCAGATAACAGGAGTGCCTGTGCTCTGTCTGCCATGGTAGGGACATGTAGTAATGCATCCCCATTGCAAACTTGTCTGTTTTTATGGAAACCCATTGTTACAGGGGACAGTGGGCTCAGAGATGGGGAGGCATGATGTGTATATCACTAAGGAGATACCCTGCTGGTGTGCCTCACCTCTTTATCAGTTTTTTGGATGAAGACAAGAGGACATGTCCAGCCCCCTACTACTCCGTTTCTGGGAAAAGAAAGAGTAGCCCTCAGGAAGGTTGATAAAGAGGGGTTCTGCAGCAGAAGGTGGTGCGGATTTGCCTGCAGGCAGAGCACATCCCTGTGACCACATCCTGTTGTGAACATTGCATCTTGGAGCAGTTTCTCTGAAACATCTCAACTAATAAGGCTGGCTGCTGGTCTCCATCCTTACTGCCTTGCCTGGGGGACATGTGTGTTTCATCAGCCAGAGCAAACCCCCAGGCCTGTCCTTACAGCCAGCAGTACAGGATTGTTTTTGCAATCTTGGGATGGCAAAGAATCCAGGAGATTGACAGAAGCTGGGAGTTAAGCAATAACCTGACAAATAATATTAGAACACAACGTACTGTCTTGTTTATCCAAGATTTGGATCATTAATTATTCCTGGGGGTTTTTTTGCTGTCTTTTTATTTGTCCCTTTTCTTTTTACACATGAATTAGATTTTTTTTCATTTGCTGTGGAACGGTTCACTTCAGTAGGTAGGTCCAACTGGGATCACTGAATCCTCTATTGTCAAATTAAATATGCAGCTTCTAATCAATTAGTTTGCATCCAACTAATGAAATAACTATGATGTGACACTTAGGCATTTGCTAACGTGACTAACAATGAAAGTTAGATAATGCTCCGGATTGCTTTCTTTTTCCTCTGAATCAGACTTTCACAGACCATTAAATGCTGCTTATGAATCAACGAACTATCTTTTGCAGCCACAGAGCTGTTGGAGCCCTTTGACTGGGATTTTCAAAGCTGTGTGTATGCACCTTGCCTTACCACAGAAAAACTTTCACACCTGTGGGATTAAAAAATAAAAAGTCTGAGCTGAGCACACGGCATTTGTATCCTTTGGGGAAAGAACCCACAGCTGCGGGGTTATCCCTCTGGGAGGCTTAGTGCCAAAATGCAACAGTCAAAGGGTGCCTGTTGTGGCTTTGATTAGGCGTATGGGTTGCCTGACAGAGATAATGGTGTCAGGGCAAGGTCATTCATAGCAGCTTCAGTGCACACACCCCCTGCACTGAAATCTGTCTCTCGCTTCTCTGCTGCGTTATTCAGGCAAGTCAGTGAAAATGATGCCTTACCCTTGTAGCAGATGCTCCTTTGATCACACTATGTAGACCGAATCAAGTTAACCAAGGTGATTAGGTGCCTTTCTGCTGGCAGTCAGTGCAGCTTTTAAGGAGCTGTGTTCAATATCTGCTGGTGGGAAGCTAAGGGATTCACAGTTTCACAAACCCTGGCTCCCTCGTCCTTGCAGCAGGGCTGGAAAGAACATAAACTGCTGGAGGATGCCGTAGTGGTCACTTGACACTTGTCCTTGTTTGCATCCTTCATCGGAGCAGGAGTATTTGCCTTTTCTCTGCTCTCTGACCTGACTAGAAGGAATGCAGATTTCACAGAGGATGTAGAACAAGCTGCAGAGACACTGCTAGGGCTGGGTGACCGTGATAAACACACAGCCTCCACTGCCCGTTGCACTCTCAGAGCTGCTCCATGGAGGTTGGCACCTCCACTGCCTGGGTAGTTTGGGGATTTACAAGGTAACCCCCAGTCAGGAGAAATGCAAGCAGCCCTCGGGCAGTAAGTTGTGCTGTCTTTCCCCGTTTCATCCATCTCTGACTTTACAAATTAGCCTTTGGAGCACTAAGCTTTGCAAAGCATCACACTGCAGAAATCCTTCTTTTGGCTTCTGCTGAAATGGTGAGGGCTGTAATTAATGATTAGCCTGAACTGGAAGATGCCAAGTTCTTTGATATGGTTTAACTCAGTGGTGGGGAATCTATGGCGAGTTCAGGCTTTGTTAAAAGGTCAGGAAAGAGAGTGATGAACCATACTGGTGGAGTGTTTTGGCTTACATGACCGTTATGTTACTCTGAACAGATCCTCAGAACAGTTCTCTTAACCATTGCCTTGCTGTTTCTTTCAGATGTAAATCTTGAATACAGTTTAACTGATGAGTATTGCAGACATCATTTTCTGGTGGGGATGCTTCTCAGAGAAGCCTCTGTTGCCTTGCAGGACAACTACGATATCAGATACACTGCCATCTCTGTCTTAAAGAATCTCTTGATAAAGCATGCCTTCGACAACAGATACCAGCACAAGGTCAGGCATATTTTGTTGGCTTTTAAACATAATGTTCTTGAATTTTATGAAAAACCACTCATCGGAGTTTTAGGTTTTGCATGGTGCACTCTTTACTTTTTAGGGAACTGTTGGAAGTAACTGGTAGTTATGGCACTACAGTAATAGCTATGAGAAATTATCTGAGAATGCAAACAGTGCAGTCAGTTAATTGTGGTGCTATCATTCATGCTGAGTATTTAGATAAGAAAGCCCTGAGCCATTAAGGAACTTGAGTGTTGTTAGCCAAGAGGCTGTTCAAAAAAATTAAGTAATGTCAATGTTCTTCTGGTCTTGGGTTTAAATTAATATCCTGCATTAATATACTCTAATTAGGAAACAGGCCTGATCTCTGTTACAAGTTAGCTGCATGTTTTACTGATTAGTGAATCAAAGGAGAGGATCTGTGGATTCTCATGAGATGCTGGATTTCTGCTGGGTAGCTTTTAGCTTTCTTCGGTCAGAAGTTCAGCATATGGTATTGCTGAAAGAGCCTGGAGAGGGCTTGTTTCTTTATTGATGCTGCTCCCTGGTGACCCATATGTCACTGGGAATGCCCAGCTACCTCTGCAGACACTACTTGTTCTTGCTCTAGGCTGAGAATATTCCTCTGTTTAGAGTTTAGCTCCTCAAATTGATCCTAGTGCCCAACCAACCCGTGCCCTCAGACACCATATACAGTGTGTGTATATGTATATATATATGTGTGTGTGTGTTTTGGCTCAAGAGTTTCCCTGTTTTGCTCCATCAAAAGCCTGGACTCTCATCTGTATTTTTCTCCCTGTCTCTTTTTCAGAACCAGCAGGCAAAAATAGCCCAGCTCTACCTGCCACTGTTTGGGGTGCTCCTGGAGAACCTCCAGCGAGTGGCCAGCCGTGAGGCACTCTACTCCTGTGCAGCTGCCTCCAGCCCTGTGAGTAAAGCCCAGCAATGCCTCTTTATCCCCTTCATCAGTCCTCCTCTCCCTGCACATGCCCTGTGTGACTCCCACTGCCAGCAGCCAGGCTTAGCTTTAGAAATAAGTCTGTTTTAATTCTCCCCATGGCCCCATAATCATAGACTTGTAGAATGGCTTGCATTGCAAGGGACCTTAAAGCACCAGACCAGGTTGCTCCAAGCCCCATCCAACCTGGCCTTGAACACTGCCAGGGAGGGGGCAGCCACAACCTCCCTGGGTAACTTGTTCCAGCATCTTACCACCTGCACAAAAAGTCCTTCATTTCACTTGTTTCTTTACAGTGTGTGTAGTGCCATGAGGTGAGATAAGTACCTCCACGTGCAATGAGTTGCAACAGGACTCAGCTTCAGACTCCAGCAGCTGTTCTGGGGAGTTGCCCATATGGCTGAGGGTTGTGTGTGGTTCCCAGGCAGACCAGACTTCCCTCCTTGTTCAGGGCAAAACAACAACAACAACAAAAGACATTTGAAAAATACAATTCAAAATTTCAACTCAAATGATGAAAAACAAAAGGGAAAAAACTGCTATGATTTACTTTAATATATTCTGCTATTCCTTGTATTCCTCCCCGAGTCATTTGTCTCCTTGTTATGGAAGTAAGGAAATAGATTTATTTTCATCTGCGTTTTAAAAGGTGCTCTGATTTGCTTTTTTTATTTCATTATTCTCTTCTATAAGAGAACAGGTGTTATCTTCCAGTAGTCACAAAAAACTCATATTATTTACAGGCATCCAGGGACGAATTCATGTGTGGTTTTGCATCCCCCTCAAATAGGTCCAGCCTGATTGGAGACAAAGATCCAGGTAAATTCATTTTTCTGAACTTTGACTTTCCCGTGTTTTTTGAATGTAACTATTAACAGTCCCAAAATCCCAAAACCCATTACCCAAAACCTGAAATAGCCATCTGCAAGGGGCCTCTTGGAGCTCGTATGCATTTCCCTGGACATGGTGTCTTCCCAGCTGTCCTTTCCAGATTAATCAGCTTTAGGTGGGAGGCTTTGGCAAGCTCCATCTCAATGATGAATCTCATCCTACACTCCCTGTCCATGATGTGCTGAGGAGTGCCAATGCAAAAGGGTTAATCGTTAGGTTTGATTTTATTTTATTTATTTCTGTTTCAGCCTGTGGAGCAGCACTTCCCAATGGCCATGCAATAAAGCGAGAGGACTCCAAAGCATCCCTGAACTCAGAGGGGACAACCAGTTCCCCAGATCCTAGTGAAAATGTAATGTATCTGGGGTTAGAGAGGGCAGTGCTTGCTGCACCAGTCTGTGGGCTCTGTTAAATAAGGGGGAGGGAAAAGGAGTTCCACGTGGTAATGCTCTCAAAAGCCAGCTTAGAAGTATCTCTGTTTGGAAAGAAACAGATTTGTGGTTAACACAGGAGGTCAGATGCACAGGTCTGGTATGCTTTCCTTTTTCAAACATCTCTGAGCCAAAAATATAACTGTGGACAAATTACTTAGCAAAGATGAAAGGCAAAAACCATGGGGAAAATCTCTGCTCCCATGGAGCAATTATCCATACACAGGCGTGCTCCATGTGTGTGGATGGGACTGAGCTTGGCCAGTGCCCAGTGCAGTGTTGGGAACTGGTTTCTGCACATGGCTGGGAGGCAAAGCATCATGACATGAGACTGCCAGTGACCTCTGACTTACGTGATGATGTATTTGCAGGAAAATCAGCACAGGCTAATAACCACAGCCCCAAACTGGCAGAAGGTGACCGTGGTCACACCACAGAGAGCTCTGACCCCAGTACTCAGACAGGGTGTACACTCCTGTTGTCAGATTGCATACATAGAAATCAAGTATTTGTGCAATAAATAAAAGCCCCTGGTTTTCCTCAAGGCACTTTCCAGATGTCTTGGTTTGACATGAATCATTGGTGTATCTTCAGAAACTTTGGCCCTTACAACAAACAAAGTGAAGATTATCTGGGCTCCTGCTGGCTGTGTCCTGACATGCTTAGCAGAGGTGGGGCCTTTCAAGCCCTCCCACACAAATCACAAAGCTGCAAGTACAGCCAAACACTTGACTCTCAAACTGTAGAATTCAGTGGAGCTCTGAGCATATGCTTCAACCCTGCTGGCAGCAATGCCTGGTGGGGCTGGCAAACAGCAGCACTTGCAGCTCAGCTCCTCCGCACAGCTGGGCAGCCTCTTCTGTGTCCTTCAAGGTACATTTTTCAGAGTCATTGAAAACAGCTTTTCTGCTAGAGAATGCAATACCCACAAAACCATTTAAAAGCAATGCTACGTGGCAGAGCACAGCTTTAATGCTGCTCTGCTGAGGTAGGCACGTTGCGTATTGCCTGTTCCCCTGGAGTGAGTTCTGTGCTGACTCGATAGTTTGGCATGGTCAGCAGCAAAGTTCTGGCCATAGCACTGTGTCTCCTACTCTAAACTGAATGTTTGATTCTGTTTTATTGTGACTCATATCCACAGCCTGTCCCAGAATAAACAACAAATAAGATGTGGATCATTCCCCAAACATGTGAGGCACAGCTTTAAGAGAAGCATTCTGCTTAGAGCTTAATCGTGTCCGTTTGTCAGAGGATACAGCTAGGGCTAGCACAGAGAATGCAAAAAAAATTGGTAAAGCTTTAAAAGTTGTTGTTTCTCACCACACAATGCCTAAGCCTTTCCCACACAGATTGACTCACCAGCAGGATTTCACTGATCTTTGCCTAAGTCACTAAGTAGGAGGAAAAACAAGAAACACTTTTCTTTCCCCCTTGGTTTTTGGAAAGAGTATCTTCCTAGACTGAAATTTCCTGGGTTTTTTAATCACTCACATTCTGTTTTGAAGTGTACATCTTCAACAGAAAGTTAGAGCCTTACTTTAAACTGCGAAAGCTAACGAATTGTTTTGTTTGACAAGAACTGACTTCAGAAATGTCAGGGAGCTGAGACACTGCAGAGAGCAGGGGAAGTGAAAGCAGGGTTGCCATGCATTTTGCTGGATAAACCATCATTCTCTGCCCAGACTTTGTTCTTTTCTGAGCAGAGAAGCATTCAGCAATGTGTCCAGGATTTCCAGGCTGCCTATCACTGGATAGACAGCAACCCTGAGATGAGATGTCTCCGAAACATGTCACAAATGGTGCTGTGGCTGATATGTGCCACATTTGCTGTGCCCGTGCTGCCTGGTGTCTGGCCCTGTGCTCTGCTGGTGTGCAGCCCAGGCAGCTGCTGGCATCCACATCACATCCATGTCCCTTAGATCCGCAGAAGCTCCACGAGGAGCAGCATGTCACACTGCAGCCGTCTGGACCAGTTCGAGATCCGGACACTCCTGATGTGCTACCTCTACGTTGTGAAGATGATCTCTGAAGGTTGGTGGCTCTTGCTTACAGGGGGGCAGCCAGAAAGACGAGACTGTCGCTGGCAGTTTTGATCTGTAAGGGCCTCCCTTTATTTTTTTTTTAATCTCAGTGCACTGGTTTTTTTCTTTATTTCAGATACACTCTTAGCTTACTGGAACAAATTCTCACCCCAAGAGCTGATCAATGTCCTTGTGCTTCTGGAGTGAGTATCACGAGCCTGCAGTTCAAACACTGCGTTTGTGCAGGCAGCATTGGCCAAGAAGACATGGGTGCAGGGTGCCTTGCAGGGTGCACACGCTGGGCAGCCCTGGAGGTGTCTGGCCAGGGTGTAATGAAATGCTTTTCCTCCTCTGAGGACAAAGAGGTGTATATCAAAGGAGCAAGGTGAAGCAGTGGTGCCCTGTGCTTGGTCTGGGCTCTGCAGAGGGTGTCCCCGCATCTGCGGGTGAGTAGAGCTTTATGGCACAGTCTCCAACCATAACCAGCACAACCTCCACTTTGCAGCAGGTTCAGTGGAACAAACAAGTGAGGAGACAGGGTTTGGAAACCAAGGATGTGAGGTCAAGTAACTTGCAAATACAGCCCCCAAATGCTCGTGCACAAGGAATATGGCTGCAGGCAAGGAGAGGGAGTATTTTAAATGTTCTGGATTGTTCCTGATCTGCAGGATCTGTAACAGATACATATTTTATTTTCTTTCTAGAGTGTGTTTATTTCACTTCAGATACGTGGGGAAGAGAAATATTGCCAGGTACTGTATTCTTCCCCCCGGGGCCGGGGTGGGGGCCGTCCCCATGCGGGAGCACGCACACCCACACTGGGTGAACCCAAGCAGGCAGGAAGCCTGTGGGGCCAGGACTCTGCTCAGCACCACGCTGCAAGCAGAGTCCCCTCATCTTAGCACCCTGCCCCTTCCCTTCCCTCCAGCTCCTGCATGAGACCCCCAGGCCCAGGCGCTCCTGACTGCCCGCGCAAGTTGGCAGTGTCCCCCGCAGCCGGCTGCAGGTGAGACACAAGTCATGGCTGCATCTCTGCTCCCTGAGCAGCAGCACTGCTGTTTCATTAGCTCTAGGGCCTTCTGGTGCCAAGCAAGACCAGAGCAGCCTGGTCAGTCCCACTGGGATTGTCTGGGATAAACCAGATCAGCGTGCCAGAGGAAAGCCAGGTCTCCATCCTGGTACCTTGTGTAACCCTGTAGTGGTGTGGCTGCTGCTGCTCATCCAAACCCGCAGTCTTTGCTTCCCCTTGCAGGGTGCATGATGCCTGGTTATCCAAGCACACGGGAGCTGATAGGAAATCCCAGACGATGCCAGCACTGCGCAGCAGAGCTGGGGGGATGCAGGTGCGGCTCCAGCATCTGGGCAGCTTGGAGTCTTCCTTCACACTCAACCACAGTATGTACAGCAGAGCGAGATGGGACCGTGGAGTATCAGTTTGTTGAAAACAGCACATAGCCATTTTCCACTTGTTGCTCCAGGATATTGAACCTCTGCAGAGTTACAGTGGACACTGCTCCTCCCTGCAACGTTCCCAGATTGGTGGGGTTGACATTTAAGCCAACCACTTAAAAATCACCCCTGGGACTTAGGACTTGCATGGCTTTTTCCTCTTGCCTGTCTTGGCTCAGCTTCATGACTGAGTGTGTGCAGGTGATGCCTTGGTTTGGGTAGTGAGCAGGGCAGGTATGAGTTCAGCCCTACACAGACTTGGGCCAGGATGTGCTCTAAGCCTCTCCACGTGGGTGAGTTTTGCCCCATGGAAGCACCTTGCCATTTCCCCTGTGTGGATGCAACTTGGACACCTCATTCTCTGTCTGGCTTTAAAGACAGAGAGATTAAGGGGAAATACTGCCATTGGGTTCATTAGTTGGCATCAGGTTCATTAGAAGCTGAGGCAACTTCTCTGAATGGTGCTGGCAAATTCAGCATCTTGCTATTCTTACCTCATCTCTTAAACCCAGTGAACTGTAAGGGGAGAACCTTGTCTATATCAACATCTTGAGATCTTGTGGGAGCTGGAGTGCTGAACACTGTTTCCTCCTGATTTGCTTTCTGTCTACAGATGCAGGCACCTCAGAAGCAGATATTGTGCACCAGGCATTACTGGAGGGCAATATTGCCACCGAAGTGTGCCTGACAGTCCTGGACACCATCTCTTTTTTCACTCAGAGTTTCAAGGTCAGCATTGATATCAAAAGTATTGTAGAAAAGTCTGCTGAATTTCTGTATGCCTGTTGATTTTGGTGATCTATTCTCCTAGAGTGGCAGATTATAGAAGGATTTACAAAAGCAAATCAGCTGCATCTTGTTTATTTTCCAAAACGCTGAGGGTCTCATGCAGTCTCAGATTATTGCACTTATGCAATCTTGCAATTTCTTAAAAACTGCAAGACCAGAGAAAATTGCATGGACATTATAGCATGAGTGTAGGCATTGCAAAAATAGAATAAGAGGAAATGTACATCGTATATAAAGGAGGGACTAGAGGAAGGGGAAATGAAGGTCTAGCATTCTTAGAACAGTCACTGTTTTCTACCATAAATTGCCTAGAAGCGAGGCCCAAATTTCTTTGAATTGCTGTACTTGAATGTCTGTGGGTCTGAGCCATTCTAGCTGTGGTTACCAGTTCAGATAGGACCAGCAGCACTGGTAGAAGTCGTCTTCTCTATATAGTAATTCACACTCCCAGCAGTCATTGCCATCTACAGGAATCAAAGCCTCTGTGGTGAAGAGAACCCCAGTCTGGCAGCAAAATACTGAAACACTATTCCAGAAAAGCTCTTCCTCAAAGTGTGGTTAGAGGAATCCTGCTCAGAGCAACGTCTTGCATAATGTCACAAACACAACTCTGAATTTAAGAGTAAGCATAAAAAGATTTCCTTTTTAGATGCGTTGAACAACATGAAGAGAAGGTCGTCATATCCTCTGCTTCATGTCCTTTGCTCTTTTTTGTTACAGAGAAAAAAAGCCATCCTGGTGCATACATTAAATTACTCCTTAATAGTTTCACAACAGCAGAAGGATTTAGATGCAAGAGTTAAAAGTTGTTTGACTTTCTCAGTTGCCTCTTTTTGAATATGGCTGAACCACAAAACAATGTGATTTTCAAACCACAGGATAGACTGGATTCCCTTCCGCTTTAATGGGCTTCTGCTTTGCTTTTATGGTCATACAGTGTTACCACACAGAAGTGTACTCTATGCTGCAGTAAAAGTGCTGATGATGTTCTTACTGGCAGAGTTAAATAAGTTCAGTTAAAAAAGTATGGATCCTACACTTACCCTGCTATGAGATGTGTAAAGGATCTCAAAAGACAAATCTGAGCCAGCCCAAGGATTTCTTGGACTGGCAATGAGACAGGGACTGTTGATCTCCTATCAATATGGGGCATCCATGTCCTTGCTGGGTAGCCACAATGTCCTATGCAGCAGCTGCAAGAATGGCAGCAGGCATAGGCAATATAGCTCTGACACTAAATTATAGTAATCCTCTCCAAGTAATTCCATTTTACTATCTCTCTGCAGGGAAGGGGGAAAAGAGTATAGGTTCCCAGGAGGTACAAACTGTCAAAACCTTGCAGAAGACAAGGGAAGCTGATTTACTACAGTTATGAATCTGTCCAGTGAAAAGATGTGATATTCTTTCTTTTCTCTCTCTCTCTCTCCCTTTTGGGTTGCAAATAAAATACTTGAGACAAACAAAAAGGAATGGGGAAATAAATATGGTATTTATGTTGTAGCGGCCTGTTTTATTTAAAATAACTCTAGGCAACCAGTGAAAGTTGTAAAGATAATGATCTTTACATTAGGTTTTGGAACTAGTGATGCAAAACTGATAAAATATTTCTGTTTTATTCTCTGCTGTAAAAAAAGCTTCTGACAAGCTAGTATAAGCTTGTATTAGTTGTCACATTTATTGTGACATTATTGTTCCTTATCTGGCTTAAGAACTTATGTGATTAATTATGCAAAATTATCTGTGATTTCCAGCTTCAGGCACAATATTTCTACAAAACAAATTCTCTCGTTACTTTCCAGACCCAGCTTTTAAGCAATGATGGCCACAACCCACTCATGAAGAAGGTTTTTGATATTCATCTTGCTTTTCTCAAGAATGGGCAGTCGGAGGCAGCTCTTAAGCATGTGTTTGCCTCTCTGAGAGCTTTCATTAGCAAGGTACGTAACGCATGACTCCAGAGGTGCAGGAAAATTCATATAGGTATGACAGAAGAGATCAGTATGCTTAAACTCCTGTTAAACTGCTGTTTTGGGCTGCTTGGAGATGTGTTTTAGAAAAGAATTTCTGAACTGATTTAAAAACCATCCCAGGTTAAGTTATCTATTTCAACAACTCTTTGTTATTTGTTGGATACCAGGAAACAAAAGGAGAAGTCTCAAGGAATTCCTTCACTTGCCTTAGTCACAAAACTGCTGTTAAAAGATTACTGTCTGTTCAACCAAAAGCTGGTGCTTCTTGAATCTTTGCCCCAAACTGTCAATATGGCTGATGATGCTATTGCTTGAATAATACTTGTACTTGCTGCTTGACAAGCTGCTCCTCTCCCACTGCGTTTGAAAGAGGCTTTTCTGAGCCTGTTCTTAGCTGATGGAAGCATGGCCAGGGGGGTCTTTTTCTTGGATTTATGTCAGCCTGAATCCATGCTAAATTTGACATCATGGGTCTTCAAAGACATGAAAGATTGGTTTCAGTTAATTTCTCACATTTCCCCTATGACAGGACCCAGTGTTGCTTCTGTAAAAGTAAGATATGAGCCCAGCAGATGGTATCTATAAGGAAGTGTTTTCTTTGCCAACTCCATAACCACATGAGTCCCGAACATCCTTTTAAGTCCTCGGAAGGGCTTTTCTAAGGTCCAAAGTGACAATAAAATGGCCAGGGGCACTGCATTTCATGACAAGTGCAAGGGTGGCATGTTTTCCTGCAAGTTTGTTTTGAAATATGAAAGCTGCACTGTTTTGTTTTGGGTTGCATGTCACTGTTAGCTATAAATTAGTGTTAACTTCAAGAAAACTAAAAGTAGGCTATACCTTTGATACAGCTAGCATGGACAATGTGTCATTTTTATGGCTTTCCGTAGCTAATATTTCTTAGAATCACAGAATGATTTGGGTTGGAAAGGACCTTAAAGATTATCTAGTTCCAGCCCCCCTGCCATGGCAGGGACATCTCCCACCAGACCAGGTTGCTCCAAGCCCTATCCAACCTGACCTTGAGCACTGCCAGGGAAGGGACAACCACAGCTTCTCTGGGCACCCTGAGCCAGTGCCTCACTGTAAAAAATTCTTCCTAATATCCAATCTAAATCTTCCCTCTTTCTGTTTAAAACCATTCCCCCTTGTCCTGTCATTTTATGCCCTTGCAAAAAGTCCCTCTCCAGCTTTCCTGTAGCCCCTTCAGGTACTGGAAGGTGCTCTAAGGTCTCTCCACAAAGCAGCTGCCTAGGGGTGCACGTTCCCTATGAACAGGGCACGTGCTTTCCTCCCAGAGCTGCTGTGGTGAGGAGGGGGGTGCACAGGGAGGGATCTTGGGCTGATTCTGCATCAGATTCCCAGCCAAAGTTTTTCTCTCTAGCATTGGGTTGGGAATGTCTGAAAAGCCTCTGCAGGCAAACAGCGGTGCTTGCTGAGAGCAAGTGCCAGCCATGTCTTCTTGGGTGCCCATGTGCTGCCTGTGCATGCCCAATCATGCATCACTGTAGCCAACTCTGGGCTACTCCCAGTTCTGAGCGTGACCCCATCTTGCTATGGGAGAAGGATTGCATTACAGCAGGCAGCAATTACTTCTTTCATGTGTGCACACATGATCTCTTGGCCCTGTGTTACTATGATGTTTATTTGCTTCTTTTCTTTCTCCAGTTTTTTGTTCTGAAAATATTTTTGCCCAGAAGCAGTGAACACCAAGTACTTAGTGTCTTCATTCTGCCTTGTAACTCTGTAATCCCAACTGTGTAATCCCAACTAGCCACAGCTACTAGATTCCTGTTTTGAGACCCTTTCACCAGCCATGGTGGTGGCCACATGAGTACCTACAAGTTTTTCTGAATCATATATAATGACAGGAATTAGAGGGCCATGGTTACAGCTCCAGGCTCTGACTTGGAGGAGGTGAGTGAATACTCTGCAGTATTTACTGTCATCTCCCAGTGGGAGAAGGTAGTGGGGCTGACAGCAGTGAAGACCATTGGGTCTTGAATGAACTGGGCACATCTCTCCTCAGAACAAACAGTGTGGTTGCCTCTGTTGTGTCTTTGTGCCAGGAAATTCCCTGGGGCTGGTCCCCATCTGCAGTGGGGGGAGCAGAGTGCCACTGTGCAATGCTCGAGCAGCCTCTGCTCCCTCCAGGAGGTGTTGACATCACCCCTCTCCCCCCAGGTCCCTGCTGTGGCTGCTGAGGTGACTGCATGCCAGCACAAACCCCTTCTCTCTTCTGCTTCCCTGTGCCCAGCCCACTGTGGCTGGGGTGGAAGGAAGCCATGTGTGGTGCCTGCTCCCTGCTAGCCACCACTGGTGACCACAGCCAGCCAGACACACGGTGGCCGTCCCTGCTCTGGCGAGCCCTGCATGGAGGCTTCTGCTCACAGGGGCAGGGCACCACTGTAGCCATCTGCTTTTCAGGCACAGCTGAGCTGGCCCCACAGACATGCTTGGGAGTGAGGTGATAGATGTGCTACAGCACTACAGGGTGCTGGTCTTCCTCTTCTGCTTTTCTTCACCCTGCTGCAAATCTCTGAGCCCTGTTGCTAACCAGGGCATCTCACACTGTGGTTTGGCTTGATCCTGCTGCTCCCTGGGGTAGGCTCCACCTGGGGGGGGGCGGGGGAGAGGCTGGGGCAAGTCACTGTGTATTTCAGGCTCTCTGGAACAAGCAAGTCTCTTGTTTGCATTCCTGACAGAAGTAATGATTTTAGGCTTTTTTGGGGGACATGTAGAAGTAACTGTGCAAACATCACAGGTCGTGTTTCTCAGTGGGGTTGGACTTCTGGGTGGGCTCCAGCAGATTATCTGGTGTCCCAAATGGCAGCTTTTGGTAGCAGTGTCTATGGGACCTCTCTTCTCTGCCTCACTGCTGGTGTTTATGGCTTTTATAAGAACATAAAACTTGTCTGTCCAATTAGGTTGGAATTTGACAATGAACCCAAAAGTTGTTGGGAGAGGGGAGAGAGATATACACGAGCACAACCCCAGAAAATGTGACAGCAAAGTTCACTGTGCTTTAGGAAATGTGGTTGAAAATAGGTCCTTAATTCATTCCCACAAATACTTTCAGGCTCAAAATTCTAGCAGAAGTTTTATTGAGGCTGTCTAGGATTGAAGCCCACTGTATTGCCCCATGTCCCTCACCATCTGAGCTCTGTGGGTGTAATTTAATGATGTATTTTCTAATATTTGCATGCCTCTTGTGAAGTTTCCCTCAGCATTTTTCAAGGGAAGGGTGAACATGTGTGCTGCCCTCTGCTATGAGATCCTGAAGTGCTGCACTTCCAAGGTGTCCTCCACAAGGAACGAAGCCTCTGCTCTTCTCTATCTCCTGATGAGAAATAACTTTGAGTTCACCAAAAGGAAAACATTTCTAAGAACACATCTTCAGGTCAGTGACTGGGTAGAGAGCAGGATGCCTCAGACTTAATGAACAGGTATTTCAATATAACTATGTCACATCATGTCTGTAGAGGATCTTGCTGCTGTTATATGGACAAAAATCCTTTCAATTTCCAGGCTTTGCCCAATTCCTGTTTCCAGTGCCCAGGTCCCTATGGATAAAATACACTGCCATTAAGTACACCAAGCTGTTGAGGTTTTGGAATCACAGACACAAGACACATCTTTGCCCCAGAGGCTGGCTGGGGTGCAAAGGACGGCAAGAGGAGCTGCCTTTGAGGCAGGAGGAGGGATTTTCCTGGAGTTTCTTTTTAAAGTGTTTTTTTAAGAAATTTATATACATAAGGGCGCAGGTGAATACTGTCTGGGTTGGAATGAATCACGGAAGAAGTTAACTAATGTAGAATCAGGGATTTGTGTTACAATTGTTATATTGCTAGTTCTGTGAACGTGCTGTTCAGCAAAGCAGTTTGATCCTCTGGAGAGTATTTGTGCTTGGGAGATGTGACAGCAAAGCCACAACAGCAGCCATTGCTTACATTGTGAGCATGTTTTCCTGTGTTTTCCTGTGTTCCTGATGTTTTCCCGTGAGCATTTTATGTAACTGTGACAATATTAGGGCTCATTTAAATGAAGTCCCTACCCTGTCCCAACAGATAATAATTGCAGTGAGCCAGTTAATAGCAGATGTGGCCCTCAGCGGTGGGACAAGGTTTCAAGACTCCTTGCTCATCATTAACAACTTTGCAAACAGTGACAGGCCTATGAAGGTAAGTTGGAGACGTTGAATCAGATCATGTGCTATCAGCCATTAATGCAAGACTGGGGATGCACTCAATGAAATCATGTCTGAGTGTAAGGCTAATGATTGGAACCGTGATTTATAAGCTTGTACCGGGCTGTGTTTGCTCAGTAAACAAGTATTATGCCAACAGCAACAGGGCCAGCTGCACAGGTAGGTCATGCCTGGTGTGTGAGGCCTCACCCCAAGAGGAGGCAGCTCTGCAATTCAGGTTACACTTTGCAACACGTGCTGCTTGCAAGGGTGTCCAAGAACTTACAGCTTTGAGAGAGGTGATGAGGGATGGTCTGGTACTTCTGTTGCCTGAAGGTAATAATTAGCAGGGATTAATTTTAATTAGTGGAGTGTCAATTATATTAGAAAGCACTCTTTCATAGAGATTAATATTTGTATTTCTTTCGAAAATAATTATCTGTCTTTGCACTAAAATTAATAGCTTTTACCCAACTCGCTGAACAATGTATCGCTGCAGCTTGCTCCACTGCACACAGTGCAGCTGCCAAGATAGACAGAGGAAAGCAGGAAGTGTTTTTACAGTTCTGTGATTACTCTGTGACCTAAAGGTGAAATGAAAACCTCCATTAGGTGTTGAATTGTGCTATAACAAAGTTATGGTTAGGATATACCTGGCAAAAACCCCAGTTCTCTTCTGCACATGGGTGTTTATAGGGGTTTCACTGGGCCATATTTTGCTGATCATATTTTACATCACCAGACCATCATTAGATCCAGTTTATGTATTTATATAAGTGCAAGAATACAAGAGAGATCTCAATACACTGGAGAGGATGCCATGCACAATCACAGAGGTAGCTAGGGAGCAGGAGCCTGAGGAGAGGGAATGTGAGCCAGGCTCATCATGGAGGAGAGAAAGCTGAGAGGGGACCTAACTGCTGCTTTCCACTACCGAAAGGGAGGTCAGAGATGAGGAGGTTGGGCTCTAATCAGAGATGCGGAGTGGCAGAACAAGAGGCAATGGGCACAAGTTGCTGCAAGGGAAATTCCAACTATTTCCCAAGAACATGGTGCAGCCCTGGGGCAAAGCCCAGAAAGGAGATGGGATTTTTGTCCTTGGAGATTATAAAACTTAGCCACTAGCCTTGCTCTCACTCCATGATGGCCTGGCTCTGAGCAGGGGATCAGACTGGAGCCTGTGTTTCTTTCTCTGTTTATTACATTCCTGTGGTGGGAAGCTCTACAAATGCCTTTGGTGCTTTAGGAATTAAGGAGTGACCACATCAGAGACTAACAAGCCAGATGTTGAATGACATGAAAAATGCTTCAGACATGGTTTATAGTCCCATCCTGGGACATTCACATGCCCAGAGCAATTCTGTCTCTCACACCAGCTCCTCAGGATGTCAAAGTACCTGCCTCGCTTGTAGCACAGGAGCAGCCAACCTGGCATCCTACGTGTGACCAGGAGAGACTGGCCCTTTGCACATCCACATGGAAATGCCTCTAACTGCATATGAGATACTGTCCACTGTATGCAGTGTGAGTCCAAAAAGCAAAAGCTATGGTCAGTCTTATCTCCTGTGTTCTCACAGTTTTCATATTGGCAGTAAGTGGAGTGTTGGTTGAAAGGGTGGCAATGGTCTGTCTTTGGCCAAGCCTGGAACACAAATTATTTCTGTATTTGCTTCTAATGAGATTTGTTTTGTGCCAGGCAACTGCTTTTCCTTCCGAAGTCAAAGATTTGACAAAGAGAATCCGTACGGTGCTTATGGCTACTGCTCAAATGAAAGAACATGAAAAGGATCCAGAAATGTTGATAGATCTACAATACAGTTTAGCCAAATCTTATGCAAGTACCCCAGAGCTCCGGAAAACGTGGCTGGACAGTATGGCAAAGATACATGTGAAAAATGGAGACTATTCAGAGGTAATTGATGTGATTAAAAACATGTTGCACAACAAGACAGATGCACAGATGACATTTTAATTTTCCTTTTGTACTTTGCAGGCAGCCATGTGTTATGTTCATGTAGCAGCCCTTGTTGCAGAGTTTCTGCACCGGAAAAGTAAGTGTGTGCTGCTTAGGAGGCACAAGGAAGATGATGCAGTGATGGGGTTTGAGGGAGATCAGAATCATTTTAAAGACAAGTTTCTCTTAATTTGGCAAATTATTATTTTGGAAACAAGTTAAAAGGAAAAAAAAATAATGCAGTGGATAAAGCTAGAAGATTATGAGTATTTTAAGAAAGGAATCCAAGTGTTTGTACACAGGAATTTACTAGGTTGGCCAGGTCTGCTTAGACAGTCGTGTTGTTACATTGCTGAGTGGAATAACTGACACATCATGTCTCGGTTTAAATGTTCAGTTATATTTTACATTTGGAAATGTGCTCATAGGGGAAGCCCATGTTAAAAACTGGCTGTCATTGTGTTCATCAGAAGTATCACTTATAGGCACTACAGAAAACTAGAATAAAGCACTCAAAATTCAGTCAAAAAATGAGACTATAGCCTAACTATACAAATATGTAAAGAACAATCAGAAAAAAAAGTGTTGTGGTTTAATGCAAAACAGGAAGGAAGGACAGACTTGTGTGTTCCTCAGTAACACTACTTTGCAGGTTTTCTTTTAAATATTTGTTCCATGTTAGACACATTGACCCCATTTCTCATTTCTATGTAAGGGAGTAATTGTTGAAATGGACACTTAATATTTCAGAAAGTTAAGGCTGAGTAAAAGCTGATTATGTGCACTGCCTTGGCTGGAAAAGTCTTTAGTGCTTTGCTCAGGCAGCTTGGAGTCCCTCCAGATTTTGTACTTTCTGTTGGCTAAGTGGGAAAAATCAGGACTTTTTTCACATTTCCACATTTCACATGGCTGCACAGGGGAAAGTATTGAAAGTTGGCAATTCTTTATTTGTACCTTGGAGGCTTCTCACCACAACAAGTGGTAAAGGAGAACTTCCGAAAAAGAAGAGGAACAAATCCAGAGGAATGTCAAGTAAATATAATGAGTTATTTCTGTCCCTCGCACTCTTTACATGTATGTAGGCTAGAAAGTGTTCAGTAAAGGCTGAACTACTCAAAGTTTTGAGCTTTCTGCTAGGAGTGTACAATCCTGTTCACCTACTACCTAGTTCTTCAACATCCAGCAGTAGCTTTCACCTTGCATCTTCTGTGCAAAAACGTACCCTTGTCCTTCTTTCCTGACTCTCAGTTGGTTGCAGCCCATTAGGTTGGTCAAAGATAACTTCCAGATAACACACTGAGAAAATCTGTTGTGCTAGGTGTTAGTTAAATAGTAGTACTACGAATGACTCCCATGGCAAATGGCTAGGGGTGTTCTGATGTATTCAGTCTCATATAGCAAATCAGTAACAAAAATGGGAGTCAGGTCCCCTGCTACCTGTAGGACTTTGCTGTCAGCTAGACTGGGACAGCAAAATCTGGACCTCAAACCAGGACATCTGGCCATCGAAGCATGACACATTTGAGATATGTTATTTCACTAACCCATTTGCTTTTGTCTGCTACAGAACTCTTCCCCAGTGGATGCACTGCCTTCAGGAAAATCACTCCCAACATTGATGAAGAAGGTGCAATGAAAGATGATGGTGGGATGATGGACGTGCATTACAGTGAGGTGAGGTCCTGTAGTCCAGAATACAGGATATTTGATAGCTGGTTAGGATTTCATTTTAGACTTTGTTCATGTGAGCTCTAACAAATTATAGTTGTGAACTGGCATCTGTAAGGAAGACTGTTCCACAGCAGTTTCCCAAGAGAAATCTGCTTTGAAGGATTTTCTGTGTACAATTCGGGTAGGTAAAACTGGTGAAAGTTCTGGGTTCCTTTGAAGGGCTTTTTTAGCAGTCTGAAAAAGCTACACTACAACTTTTGCCTGCCATGTTATGCAAATACTAATTCTGCCAGCACAGGGCAGCACAGCATGGTATTTCCATGGAGGGACAGAATGCAAGTCAAACTCTGCCAAATGAGAGGTCAACTTAAGTTCTTACTGAGTGCTGTGCTGCGGGACATCACATTAGCAGAACAATCCATAAGCCATAGCAGGGCACTGGGGAAGTGGGTAGACCCTCCAGTGAGTCATAAAGTCTCACAATTACTTCTTCACCATCCCTGCACATCTGTGTTGGGTGGGCCATGTGGCTGAGTGAGGTGGCTCTGTAGCCCAGCTGCCCAATTGCCCATTCATCAAGACTAGGCTTGAGGATCCTTAGCATTACATCCCACAGCTATTGCACACATGTTCCTTGGCTGTTTCTTAGACATGTACCTCTGACTTCCAGTGCTGTCATCTCCATACTTTCCCAGAATTTTGGCATTCTCCTGGGGAAGCAGCTAAATAACCAAGACAGACTTGCTGGCTGCTAATGTTTTAGTAAGAAAGAATGAACTTCTAAAAAATAACTTTTTTTTTTCCTTCAAAATTTAGAATACCTTTGGAAAAGCCAGGAATACACAGGGTTTAAACCTATGTAACTGTGGCTACTTGTACTGTAACTGAAGTTAAAATGGTTTTCTCTTCTAACTTTGACTGTGATTAACAACACCCATTGGGTGCTCTCGTAGGAAGTGCTGGTGGAGCTGCTGGAGCAATGTGTAGATGGCCTGTGGAAAGCAGAGCGTTATGAAACGATTTCTGAAGTTTCCAAACTGATCATTCCTATTTATGAGAAGCGGCGTGAATTTGAGGTAGGCATTGTGAACTAGTTTGCATTATCAGGTGATTTCCTAGATTGCTAAGAGAAAACAGGCTTTTTTTATTTTTGAAGTTACGAGTTAATGAATTGATGTCAGTGAAGCACACATTGTGCTTCATTGCTGGCCGTTAAAGAGACTAGTGAAAGCAGTGGTTTGAAGGGTAATTATTAAAGCTAAAGCCACAGAAGACTCATATTTACTGAATAATTCCCATCTTCCTTCCCCTAAAATAAAGCTGTCATCATCCCATATGCTTATCAAAACCAGATTATTTTTGAGACTTAGGCATTTTAAAGGTTAAAAACAGAGTGAGAACTGCTCAATGAAAGGACTAGATCTGCAGGTGGTTCAGTGGCAAGTGGAGAGGAAGGAAGGAAGCAGTTACCAGCCGTCTGCCTTGCTCCTTCCCAACACCTGCTGTGACCCCTGCTTTGGCGAGGCTGCTGTGAGGCTGCTGAACAGCACTCATCTTTCCCTCCGTCTCCCATGACCCCTTCCGCATCAGGACAGCATCCAACTATATAATTGAAGCTTGAAGAAGCCTTGATCTATTTTTTCATCATAAAGCTGGTTTTAATCAAGAAAGAATTTCTGGGTAAAATACTGCAAGCTGCTCTGCTGTTAAAGGCTCAGTCAGGGAAGATGGTGAGGCAGTAGGCTCAGCCTTCTCTCTAAGGATGATGATGTTATTGCAGTCTGCAGGACCTTTCAGACCTGAAGCTAAGCGTGTGCTTAAGACTGAGGGTTTTTTCAAAGAAAACTGCATGAGTTCAACCTCTTTAGAAGTTTGAACTCTGCAAAGGATTGTGTTCTCATCTCAGTAGCTTCCAGTGTTAGCCAGAATTCCCTGCTTGCAAAATTCTGCTTTACTGATGCAAAGATTTGATTTCCAGAAACTTACTCAGCTGTACAGAACACTTCACGGAGCATATGCTAAGATATTGGAAGTAATGCACACAAGGAAGAGGCTTCTTGGAACCTTTTTCAGAGTGGCTTTTTATGGACAAGTAAGTATATACACCAGCTCACCAGCTACCCTTCACCAGGCATCCTGGCTCCTAAAGCTGCTGCTCTGTCAGGCCTGAAGCTGAAAAGCCTGATGGCTCCTCTGGTGCATCCACTGACACATCTATGTGAGTGTTTTAGTTTTGCAGCTTGATTTATTATAACGTTTATGATTCTGCTGGTGGGGTTTTCATAAAACAGCTCAGCAGTTAGGAAATGGCTTCATGGATTCAGAAAACACTGGGGATTTATTTGTAATTATAGTTATTATAAGTTACACAAACACAATTCAGTGTGTGTAGTATATAACCAGTAACAGTATATAACCATAGTACACTGACAGTAGTAGTAACAGTTTCTTCTACAGACAACTGCTGCTCCTTTCTAGGTTTTAGTAGAGTAAAGGTTATCAGAGAAGCTGGAGGCAAAATACGTATCAGTGTTGGTTATTTACTTGTAGAGAAATAGATGGTATTTTTTGTTAGCTGAGGTAGCTGGAAAAATGGACATGATGTGGAGCTCAGAGTCCCCAGAAGGAGCATGATCTTATCATATCTGATGAAGTCTTCTGAGCCTGAAAGCTGTTGCTTTTTTAAAAAAATTTTTTCTTTTTCTAATGAAGTGTGTTACCACTCATCTCCCTTGGGTCTCTGGACTATCTGCTTCTGCCTGTGGACCCGTAACTGTAGGGGAGATGCAGGGCCCCTCTTTAGAAAATGCTATGTAAATTATATTAGCCCTGTTCTTCCTGGTTCCTTCTTTTAGAGGACACGATGAATACCCCTGAAACCATTGTGGGTTTGTACCTTTGAAGACCACAGTCATTGCACATGCAACATATCTGAGCATTGGCTTCTGCTGCAGCAAATATACATTTATTTTTGTCCTCATCCTTTCTTCAACTTTGGATATTTAAAAAGTAAATAAGGTTAGCAATAGATGAAACAACTGCTAGCTTGGTTTTCTAGAATCTGTAGAAATAACTGGATCAGCTCCTAAATTAAGCTGTGTAACACATCAATCACCCTACAACCAATACTTGATCCAGTTATGCACTTCAAAGCTTTGCTGGTGTTATTGCTAGCTACACAAGTAGTCTGAACACTTTGTCATGACTTCTGACTGGAACAGCTTGCCAAAGCATGATGCTTTTGTGCTGTTTCCATTACAGCAAGGACTGGTGATTGCAGGCACGTACTTTGATGCAATTTTTTCTCTGTTTACAGTAAATACACCAAGTTCCACTTCCATGAATACAAGAGGAATCAAAGCAGAGGAAACACATTTCTTAATTTCTTGCTTGAATTTCCTTTCAGCCAACATAAAATCCCCGTCTTTAGACCATTCATGTGGCTCTGCTATCAGGGCTTCTTCAATATATGTGTCTTTGTGCTCCTTCCCTATGACTATTTTTGTGGTTTTTCTCCTACCTGCTTCTTCCCAACCTTCCTAAAAGTCAACTGCTGGCCAAACCCCTCTTCCACATAGATTTCTCATTGGTCACACTCAAGCCTTTGTGCTCACCATTGACCTGTCTTGATTGGTTGAGGAATTTTATGATTTTTTTACACAAGTTTTGAAGGAATCTATTAAACAGGCCAAGTTCAGTCAGACTTTATGCAAGCCATAGCCTCCTAAACCTCCTTGACTTTCTGAAATATTAGTAGAAAGTTGCTTTCAAAGTAGCAAATCTAAAATAAAGTTTTCCAAGCAAAGAAACCCAGCTATTGCTCACTACACTACTTGTTTGTGATTAATGCTAGGCGTTCTTTGAAGAAGAAGATGGGAAGGAATACATCTATAAGGAACCCAAGCTGACAGGCCTCTCGGAGATCTCCTTCAGACTTCTTAAACTTTATGGAGAAAAATTTGGGTCGGAGAATGTAAAAATTATCCAGGATTCTAACAAGGTAGAGTTAAACTGAATGAACAAGCTGACAAAATGCTATTAGCAATGAACATCAGGGCCACATACTAGAGAGTGCACTGAGTGTGACAAAAATATCAATTGTATTCCAATACTGTTCAGGGCCTGCAGCTGCACTGCTCTAAGCACTGTGCAAACAGGGCACAGAAGGATGAGCTTTGCTCTGTGGAGCTGAAGATGGGAGATGACAGAGCATCCTTTCCTCCTGCCAGTAGGAATGGAGGAGTGAGCCCTGCCTTCTGCCCTCTTACAAGCACCTTGCTTCCAGTTGCACCTTGCATGCTCATGCTCCTGTGTAGACACGTTGCACAGCTGGGCAGGCTGTGGTGCTGATCTGGCACCAGGTGGAAATAAATTAATTGGGAATTATGAATAGGGAATTGCGATCTACATCTCACTGAGCCTTGTTGTTGGGAGGCATTAGGAGCCAGCACAGAGGAGCAGATGACTGGAACCTGTTGCTTTGACACTGCAAGACTAAAAGAATTTTTTTTGTGGCCTTGCAGCCATAGCTCCTTCCTTTTCCTATGGAATATCCACTTATGCACCCTGCAAGGGCTGTTCACACCCTTGGGTTGCAACCATGGATGCGTATGGGTTGCTAAAAGCAGTGCTGATGATCCCAAAGCTTGCTTTGTGCAAGCCTGCAGATTTGCATGCCACAGCACAGTACTGTATGAGTGCTAGCTCATGACCTGGAAACTATATGGTCCTATAGAAGGACTAAGTAGCTCAGGCATGTGCTGCATTGATGGATAAGGTGATACAGCTTCTGTTCCAGATGCAGCTTGTTTGGCTGAGGTCAAAGGGAATGTTTTGTGTATCATTCACCTGCATGACATGAGGCTGCACCAGCAGGGAATCTGTTTAAATCATATTCCAGTTGATAAATTAACCAATTATAAGTTAGGTTATTAACCTTTGTTGCTGTAGTGACTAACCCTCTTATTTCACAGGTCAGCATTAAAGACCTCGATTCTAAGTACGCTCATATCCAAGTGACTTACGTGAAGCCCTACTTTGAAGACAAAGAAATATCTGAAAGAAAGACTGAGTTTGAAAGAAATCACAACATCAACAGATTTGTATTTGAAACTCCTTACACTTTATCTGGAAAGAAGCATGGCAGTGTGGAAGAACAGTGTAAAAAAAGGACAGTTCTAACTAGTAAGTACAAGCATCTGAACATGAGTAGTATGTACCAGCAACTATTTTTAGACCATGTTAGCTCATAAAAATATCCCAAAAGAGGTATCAGAAATTCTGTCAACTAATCAGAACTGTGAAACAATACTCTGGTTGGGAGGGGAAATTTGCCTTATATTTCTATGTGCAAATTTTTACAAATTAATAAATTGTGCTGGTAAATTATAGTCTTGTTTGGGATTTCACACACACCTTAGGGCAAGGATCTGCCTGTATGTGTTCAATGAAGAATACTCCTATTTGCTGCATGACTTTTCACTCAATAAAAATTTCTTTGTTCTTTCTGCCAGCTTTGAACTACTTTCCATATGTAAAGAAGAGAATTCCAGTCAATTATGAGCATCAGGTTAATTTAAAACCAATTGATGTTGCTACTGATGAAATAAAAGACAAGACAGCAGAGCTGCAAAAACTTTGCTCTGCTGGTGATGTTGACATGATCCAGCTGCAGCTGAAATTGCAAGGCTGCGTTTCTGTGCAGGTGAGGCTTGATGTCTGTTCAAAATTACATTTATATACACATCTCAGAGTGAGTCATCTTTTCACAACACATTTACTTTCCAGAAATCATTAACTACCTTGTTTGCAGCACTGCAGCCATCAAGCACAGCTTGCTCTGCCACACACAGTGGTACACTGCAGATACCTCGTGGTAATTAGTATTTTGTCCAGTGATGTTTACAGTGTCAAATCTAAGTGTAGCTGCACATTAGCTGGCCATGGATGAATGGTGAAATATACTTAATTCTTGTAGATTGTACTGTAAATACTAGGCACAAATAAGCCTTTTTGTGAGCCTGACTTCTCAAGCTGGATAAATGACCTTAGGACTCAGACCACACTGCTTTCCCAAATGGAAATCAGAGGAAAGTATGAGGAAACAGACTGCATCTTTCTTTTTTATCTCCATTTATCACTTAGTCTTAAAAAACCTAGATAGAAAAACTGATACTCAAATTTTGAAACTTCAGGTGCCTCCAGTGACATTAGTAATGCAGATTTGGTGGCATTCAAATAATATACTAATGGTTTTTGTAAAAAAAAGCATTGTTATTCCCTTCATAACTGCCTTTAGCAACTCAACAGAGTTTCTAGCATAAATGATTTCTTATGTCTTTGGTTCTAGGTTAATGCTGGCCCCTTGGCCTATGCCAGAGCTTTCCTAAGTGACAGCCAGTCCAGCAAATATCCTGCTAAGAAGGTGAATGAGTTAAAAGAAATGTTCAGGTAGGATTTTTAATGTAATAAAAACTAGCCAGCTGGTTGGAACATGGTACTTGATACACAATGATGTATGTCAAGAGTTCCTAAACTCAGAGCTGTGATCTCCATGGGGAGATGTACCTGAATGCCTGCTTCAATGGTTTGTGAGGGTATTTAAGGCTATAGTGGGAAGAAACTATGTTTGAAAAAACAGAGGTCTTGCCACATGTTCAGGGATGTTTCATATTGTGCATTGTTTCCCAATCTTTCCAAATAGATTTTTTTAATACATAATGATGAAATTGAAATATTTTAAAGTAAATCTCTTTCCAGTTTATGAGGGACCATCATTCTTGTTTCTGTTGCTAATTATTGAAACTATGTGATGTGCATAGACATTTTTCTAACTCTTTTCCCTTAGGGTAGGTTTTACCTCCCACTTGAAAGTGTCCCCCAAGATACAATCAGGCAGTTCCTGCTTTGCCTCAGGATGATGTGCCTTTGACACACTATTTTCTGGACCTCTTGGGAGCAACTAGTTGCCCACCAGCTCCTGCATTCATTTCTGAGTGCTGGTGGCTCGCATTTTCCTTCAGTGTATTGGGTAACCTAGCAAACCGTGGAACAAATGAGGGAACAATCCCTGCAAGCCTGCTATGCAGGGATGCAGAACAGAGGAAAGACAGTTTTACTTTTCACCCTTGCAGTGCAGCCAGAAGGACAAACACAATCTCTATTTCATAAAAAAAATCCCGGAAAATCCCAGTCATGCTTGTATTTTCACTATAGTCTATAAAAAAGAAGATATGTGTGTGTGCAGTTAAGCAAAGAAAATTAGTAATAGTAACCAAGAAAACATTATTACAGCTCCCTATGATCTAAATTTCTTTCTGGAGGATGTGTCTGCTGTTAACAACTTGACCTCAAGCACACGTACCACAATCACATACCTCCAGATCTGTCAAGCCTTCTATGATTTATCCCCCCTCTGTGCCTGCCCATGGCCCCTCTCTGTTTTGTGACCCTGTCTGCAGCTGGTTGGACTTTTTGTGGTCCTGCAGGTTGGAGTGAAGGTACAAGACCACAGTGTTGCACTGCAGTAGTGTCCCATCTACTGAGGATCCAGGCTCGAAGGAGCTCCAGGAGAAAGTCCAATACCTATATTGCAGAGATTTGCCTATCTGTTTGGTTGTTTGCTTTGGTAGAAGACTGGCCTATTGTAATGCCCAAAGTTCATTCCTTTCCTCCCCAGGAAGTTTATACAAGCCTGTGGAATTGCTCTGGAGCTCAACGAGCGACTCATTAAGGAGGATCAGCTGGAGTACCATGAGGGGCTAAAATCAAACTTTCGGGATATGGTGAAAGAGCTTTCCGATATCATCCACGAACAGGTATGCACTGCATGGCAGGAGCCCACAGAGGTGGTTCCCTATGCTTGAAACTAGCTAATGCTGAAAACTTAGTGAAAACTAATTGAAAACTTGATCACTCTTCATGTTATTTAGCTAAATACAGAAAGGCAAGTAACAGAACATGAAAAGCAAATGATACCCCTGGTGGATTCCCAAAACCAGTTTCTGTTGATTGAAGTCTCAGCCTGGCATTGGTACACAGTGTCCTTCAAGGTGGAGTCTTCACTGACACGTGCCATTAGTTTCCTGGCTGCCAGGGTCATCAGAAGTCCTGTGCCATATTTTGCCTCATCTTTTCTACATCATAAGAATCCTGTGATGAGTCAGGGGTTGAAATTCTCTGGCAAAATTTCCATTTTCTCCATTATATCCAGCTTAAGTTCTCGCTTTTTATTTCTCATTAGAGGATGTTTTCTTTAAACTTTGCCCTAACGTCAACATGCTATTTATAAAATGCACTGTTAAAATATTTGTGCTAATTTATCTTACCTGTGTTTTAATGTCTTCTCAGATCTTTCTAGGAAAATACATTTGAATAGGTGAGAGATTCCAAGAACAGTTGCACATCTACCTAGAATCATGCTGTGAAATTACATGAAAACTGACATTTTGCTCTTTAAAAAGAAAGTTCATTGTAGTTTTATAGTATCAAGCACATAAAATGAACAGTACAGACCTCACTGTGATTCACAGTAATCAAAATTTAGAAGAATGTTTTCAAAATCTCCCTGTTACTCTACATACAGTTAGTGTGTGACTTAATTAAAACTGCAACATTTGAAGTCACTAAAATATATAGGCATATCCCACAGTAAATTGAGCAGTTGTTCAAACTAATAGCACCAGACTGTTGTTTGTAACTTAGGCCTATTTACAATAAAATAATGCTTAGTGGAATCAAACAGAATCTTGTTATGGAAGAGTATAGTATCATTTCAGGGAAACAGTCTCATGATGGGGCTGAATTTTGTTGTAGGAGTATAAGGGAGGTGACTGATGCATCCCCCCTCGCTCGTTAGATTTCCCTGCTATTCTGCTCATGGCCACCATTTTCTTAGTATGTAAACTACTAATTTTGCACATTTGGCACACTTATTTTTTCATGTACGTTACCCACCATGTGTGCTCCACTGATGAATTTTGTTCAGAGATGTTCATTCATAGGAGTTGCCACCTGCCTGCCATAAGCTGTTTACAAAGAAACCTTTCCAAGACATTTAATTTGCATGCAGCTGCTGGAACTTCTTGTGGTTTCTGAATTCTGCAGTAGTCAAATCAAAACCAAATCATTCTGTTCTGCGCTCTCACAGTACAATAGTTAAGATTATCTTAGAACAAAGAAGCATTGTAAAATATTTTCCATTATCTTGATAAATTTACAAATCCACTGTTGTGTTTTCTTTGGTTAATGGGCAAAATATTACATCAACTGAAATGCTGAAGTGAAGAGCTCACTGGGAAGGATATAATTCTCACTTTCTTCCTGTATTGGATTGAAAGGCAGCTTAAAAGATCATGTTTACAAGCACTGTTTTTTATGGTTGTATATTATGTAGATAACTGCTGACTTGGAACTTTTTATTGCTGTCAATGACCTAAATAGCTAACAAATTAAACTTAATGGAACATGCTTTCCTTCTTCACAAAATTACTCAGTTAAGCATAAAAAAGTATATTACATTAATTTAGGGTTCTCATTGCAAATAACTTACGCTCCTCTAAATATTGTCAGTGCCCCATAACAACAGAGGCAGTGCACTTAGTTTGAGATGGCAGGGCAGATGGGTAACTCACTGGGTCAGCCTGTGAGCTGTCTACAGATCTTTTAAGTTAAAGAAATGTAAACAAAAAATTGGTGAACTGCAGCTGAACAGGTACAGGGAGCCTTGGAGAGTGGCAAAATACTAGATGTCCAGAAACTAGTTATGATGGCTAGTGATCTCAGTTTAACTAAAGTAAATCAGGCTAACTTGTTGAGTGGTGAACCACGAGGTGAAAAACAGAGTCAGCTCTAGAGCAGCTGTGCCAGCGCAAGGGGATCCAGTGCTGTAAGACTGTCCCTTCAGGCTATAAAGTACAAAATCTTGCCACATGGTGCAGATTTAGTGTTTGCTGTATTTAGCTGTAGGTGCTCCCCTTAGACATTAGAATTCTGTCACTGCTAAGATATAATAAAAATTGTTATACAGGGAATTGTTTCTTCCCTATACTGGAGAGTTGTAATTAAAAACTATCTGGTATTACACAGAACAGTGTATGTATGAATGCTACAGATTGCTAAATTATCATTCTTTCTCATTTTTTTGTTATGCTGCCCTTGCGAAACAGCTTTGAAGACCAGGTTGGATATCTCTTTTGCATACCTTTTGAAACAGCTTGATTCTTAGAACGAACTGATAAGTTTTACTGAATTTGTGACTATTTTGTTTTGTCTAGATCTACCATGAAGATACAATGCATTCGCCATGGATGCATGACTCCTTACATGTCTTCTGTGCAATCAGCGGAACATCTGGTGATGGAAGTTACTGTTCACTCAGACCCACTGCTGAAATCTAAACATATCAGTCATATTTTACAGAGCTTTCTCAGGAATACTTGGAACTATACAAAGGATGTTTAAAAAACTCCACGAGAGCAAAGATTCTTTTTTTTTTTCCCAAAAAAAAGTTGCCATGCTTTCAAACAGGGTGCTTGCTTATTTTGCTGAGCAACATTGAAAGTGCCTGGACATTGCACCACTGTGCTTGTTTTCTACTATTTTTTTTAAACCAAATGTGTAACAGGACATGGAAAGGCAGTTATCTAAGTATGTATTGAATTGCTGAACTATGAATTGAAATGATAATGGTACTGTGTAAAGTTGTACAATGGAATATAATAAAATGTAAAACTAATTTGTAAATAGAAGAAGCATAGAATATATAGAAATTAGCATTTTATCATATTTGCTGCTAAAAGCTTTGTTGGACGAGGAACATGATGGAGAAATTGCAGTCACTAGTAAGAGGCTTTCCTCTTCTAAGAAGCGACTTGGGGTCTGGGTGCCCCTATTGCACTCACACAAGGAGAGTAAACTTGCCCTAATCTGGAATAACTAAAACCTAATTCAGAAATCATAATTGTCATCCTCTGAGCAGATAATTCTAAAGTAACCTCCATGAAAGCTGAGCTTGCTGCAGCTGATTTCACTGTTGCCAGACCTTCCACAGCTGCAAGGGGGTGGATTGTACTCACTGAGGGCAACCTCAGAGATTTGTCATTTGATAAGAGATTTTCTCTTTACCACTCATGGTCTCACACAAATATAAATGCTGAGGACACCTTAAAGTGAGTTGGGAATTATAAAGTGCTTTAACACCTTTCAGACAAATGCTAATAATCCATGAGATGTGCTAAAAAAAAATAAAATACAGCGCATCAAAATAACTCACACAAAAGGATTTTTTTTTAACATCATACGACATGCATTTCCCCTCCTCTTAAGCAGATCTGTTTTCTAAAAGTCTGTTATTTTTGTCTGACAGGTGTTTGGAGAAAATGTATTTTCCAGAATTCTTTTATTCCTTCTTCCCCTCCCCAAAGCTTTAATATATTATCTCTGTCTCCTTTTAATTAGATTCTTTCAGATGCAGAAAGAAGAAAACAGATCAGTAATTCTTTCATCCAGCAACATTTTTAACATCTGTGTTTTTCAAAATCCCATCAACTGTAAATATGATTCCAGTAGTTCATATGGGAAGCGTGGGGTTTTTTAAGGATATGTAACAAAATGCCATAATAAAGGGACTCCAGCTGGGTATTTAGCTTGACTATAGTGTCTATAAAATGTTACGCTTCTAATTTCTGAACAAAAATTATCTTCAAATTGTAACTGGACCACATTTCAAAATGTCTATTATGCATGATTCTAAATACCTAAAAGTAATTGTCTTCTAAAAAAATAATGTTGTGATCCATACATTCACCCATTAGCTGTTGCAAGCAAAATACAGATGTGCCTATGTGACAAACAGACCACATTTCTGCTTGTGTGTGCTTTTATGCCAAGCAGGCTCTAAATTTCGCTTAACAGAAAGAGGAAGAGAGACTTGTATGTTTAAATATGGTTGCCACTGTATTGATTTTCATCTTTCAGCAAATATTCAAAGGCAGATAGTGATAGTTTTCCAAATTACTGAAAGGTGATGAAGCTGTTTAATAGTGGATACATTACAAGATTTTCTTGGAGCTAGTTAAACTCTAAATGTCAGTACTAAAGGCATATCTTGAATAAAATGAGCAATGATGAGATGTGGACATCCAAAAGCTCTTGCCCTATAGCTCTTTAAAATACTACACCTTACCTAATAGTTTTCCTAGAGTTGCAGTGGAAATCATGTTTTTTGATGTCTTTAATGTTCTGAAATAGCACTGTTGGGTGAATTTTAAATGGTTATGCCTTGTTTTTGCTGGAATTCCAGTGAAATTGTCATATCTTCAGTTATCTTTAATGGTCCAAGGTGAATTTTTATCTGAACTTCTCAACTTATAGTTGGTATTGTTGGTATTGGAGTTGTCCTGTCATTTCAATTTAATATACAGGAAAGCTGTCTCAGTAATTCAGCCAAAAAAAGTATTTAATGCCAGTTCAATTAGAATATATCCAGTCAGTAAAGTTCAGAATACACACTTGTATGCAGTTTTGATGAATGATCGTGCCCTAAGTATTCACCTTCTGTCCTGAAAATAAATAATTTGACTGGATTTTTAACAGAAAAATCTCAAAGGAAAATCTGTCCTTTTTAGATGGATTATAAAAAAACTGTAACAAGCCACCTTGGTTATTCTTTACATTTTCACTAATCAAGAAATTATAAGGAATGGTCATTTGATATTTTACAGCTGTATCTGGACAAGAGTGCTAAGAAGGTGTTCACATTTTCTCTTCCTATCATTTTCCTATGTAATTGTCCCAGTTTAAAGAAATCTTCCAGATTTTTTTCTTATTTCTGGTTCCAATAGATCAGGTAATTCACAGATATATCTGGGGAGCGTACTATATATGTGCCTATTTTATGTAGCTCGTACTCACATTGGATACTTCCTATTTGCTGCCTTTTTTTGAAGAATATAAATGTTTATTGTTCATTAACACTTTGTTTTGCTTCTGCCACCTCACAAATGGCAGGAGATTTTTGGTCTGTAAAAATTAGTAGACGTATTTCAAATTATAGCCTGGCATGCACTCTTTCTATGTATCAATGTGGCTACACATCCATATTTTATAAATACACCTCTAATTACTTTTGTGCAAAACTGCTGTATAACACATCGAGTCTCCAGAAGGGATGCATTGGTAATTTTTCAACTGCTTAATTGTTTGCATAAAAGGAGGAGAAATAGGATAAAGTATCTGTCAATGAGGATTAAGAGCACTTGGCTACTCTCAGTGTCGGGATTATTTTGGATAATGGTATGTTTTAGAGACAGACTGTTTGAAATAGGACACATAAAGCAACCCAGGGTCAGCCAGCACTTTATGTACAAGTACATGCCTTTAGAGATTTATACATGTAGATAAGAGTAAGCAAAGTGTAAACATTTACTCTCTTCCTTGACTTACTGCTTTTCTCTCTGCAGAGAGATTAGAAAGTAGTATTTTAAGACAAACAACTTCAGAGTTACCTTTCTTTCCCCAAAAAAATCTGGAATGCAGAATTTACTGCAGCCAAAGATTTCTACTCAATGTTCTAAATTTCTTCTGATAACAGAAATTTTCATGGGATAGGCCAACAAATGGAAAATTATGGATGTGAGAATACCTGTAGTGTGTGTTTATTTTGTTCTAGAAGCCTTTTGAACTTGTGCCACGTGGTATTTTGATATAGAATAAGAGTTTACATGAATGTAAGACCTTTTGTCTCAAAGTAGACAATATATGAGTTTTTTTCCCCTTCCTGTAGAGACAGAGTCCCATGGACTTCGCAACAGGCTTCAGAATAACCCTACAGTCTGACAGAACACAGCCCAAAAGATGGGAGGAAAACAGATGTGGAAGTCGTGGGCTCAGAAGTCTCATACAAATTAAACCACTTCTTACTCAATTTCCCTACTTAAGGAGAGCCACACGTGTTCATTTGATGTTCACTGAGCTGAGTTCTGATTAAAGAAGGGATTCTTTCTGGATTGAGGAATACTGTGTACAGCTAATTATTATGCACCCACAGACTGTAGTAATTAACCTTTAAATAACATGCTTGTGTCAAGCAATGGTGAATCAATTATGATGTACACATAATACTTCAGCTATTCTGGATGTATTTTAGTCTCTCTTCATGTAAATTTAATATCTGGTACCACATACTTGTATCAGAAGTGCTTTTATTGTGCATGTTGTATATAATACGTGTGTTGTACGAGCCCTTCCGTGTGTGACGATAGAATGGTACATCCCATTTGCCTTGGCTGTTAACTGATGTACCAATGACACCAAGTAATACCATACTATATTGCTCTTTTTATTCTCTTTTTCTTGAAGAATCGATAATTTTAACAAGAAGCCAGAGCAAAATCACATTTCAGTAGATCCAGATAAAAGAGTTTATTCCAGGTCAAAATAAAAGACTACAAAAGCAGGAAAAGTAAGTGTTGCAATAAGCATGGTTTGCTTAGGGTTGGGTTTTTTTTTCCCTTCACAGAACAAGATGAGTGATCTGAAGCTAATACCAGTGTAAGACTCATGGGACTAAAACCTAGTCAAATGAGCTATCGCAGATGCTGCCTCTAAAGATTACTGTGATCGATCTTCAGATACCTAAGTACACCAAATCAAATTGTTAACACTAAGTAATCCAGTGGCACATAGAAGGCATTGATTCAGAAATACCAAAGAAGCACAAATGCCACACGTCCAGCTCGGAGTATCCCAAAATCATGATTCATCGGAAAACCTGAGACAGATAACAGAAGTGCATACAAATGCATAAATAGAAATAAGGTGGAAATGACTAGTAAGGAAATGTCCCAGCAAATTGCTCTACTTTCCTAAAGAATGTTCAGTAAGCTTGTGATCAGTTTCTGATGTTTTGTCGTTCCAATTTTCAAACCCAGACTAATCCTCTTTGGGAACGCATTTATTGTCACTCTGCTCTAGCTAACTCAAATCGCTGGGGTACTGAAACATATGCCAGGCTCAGGAAGTTGTATTGACTATTACATGATGTAATGGAATTAAGGTATAACTGTTGTTATTTACCTTACACCATCAGATAAAGCACAAACTGCTTTTTCTACTGCTGTCTTCTACCACCAGAGGCTTCCTGTACAGGGCTCTTGCGAGCCTTGGCCAAACAGCATAGAACCAGGTTCATGTCCTGCCTCCCTTGATGGGTAATACGAGGTAAAGAGTTACTCCCTTGCCAAATAAAGAGATGCATTAAATAGAGGTTGGTATTTAGGGAACTGTGAGCAAAAAAGTTGATGCATGAGCTTGCAGTAGAGCTTTTTTGGAAAGCGATACAATTTTTGCACAAGCATACGTGGTTCTGTATCTACCCTAACGTGCTCTTCAAAGGACGTAGGTTTTATTCTGCATCATTTCTGATTTCTGGTGATGCTTGGGCAGCAGCTCGGAGAGAACTTGTACAGTTGATGACCGTTTTGAACACAGCTATCACAAAGCTCTAGACATCCCCCAAAGAACACTGAGGTAGAAAGGGGAGAGGCCCTGTGAGTCAGAGCAGGTTTTTTCAGCTCACAATTGTGGATTTTTGTGCCTCAGATACAGCTGTATTCTCATTAACTGAGCCCTTTTTTTAACTGACCCCAGCTACCTTCTGAACAGCCTATAATTATATCAGTTGAGACCTAAAGTATTCACAGAAGCTGCTGCAGAATCAGAAATTATAAAGGGGGAATCTCACCATCAGTGTGGGGCAACTAAGGAATTTTCTGCTCCCAAAAGAGATAATACCCCCCAGCCCTATGCTGCTAATTACTGCTGCCTCTTGACAGACCTAGTAATCATGCAGTCACACCACGCATCGCTGCCATTGTTTAATATGATTTAGAGAACGTGTACAGAAAAAATATTAGGGTTTTTGGGGGGGGATTATGCATCAGCAACCTCACTGCATGGCCCCACGATCACCAGCTTTGTTAGGTGGAAACAGCAGGAATGCACAGCTAAGGGCATGATCATAAATCAGTTTACACCAAGCTGGAAGCCCTCTCCAACAGAAAAGAACACAAAAAACCTCTCAACTTTGTCAGCTCGTGTTTACTGTCAGATAAGCTACTGCCCACTAAATTGTTTCTATTATTCCTGTTACCTCAGTCCGTTAATAATTCAAATAATTACAAGAAACCCCAAGTATAACAGGCTGAAATACCTATTTTAACAGATCATTTTAAAGATGGCTCAGGTATGAGTTCCAGTCGCTGCTGCACAGGCGTGAGCAGAACATGAGCGAGCATGAGACTTGCAACAGAAGGATGCAGGACAGGACTCAAAGGGATTGAGAAATGAGTCACGGGTGGGTGGCAGGGATCAAAGGCTTTGGCAGGAGTTCTGATTGAATGCACTGGGATGGGAATGAGACAAGCCCAGTGCTCGGGAAAGAGGGAGAATGCTGGGGAAAAACATTCCAGCTGCTGCTGCTGAAGGGCAGGCAGTCAAAAGCGTGCAAACCTCTGGATGTGTGCTTGGTGCTGGCTCTCCCAGGAGCAGGAAAGGACAAAACAGAAAGAAAGAAGGAAAGAAAACATTAGCAAGGAAACCGAAAGCAAGAGGGGGGTCACTGTACTTTGGATCAGCTTTATTTACTCTCCAAAGGCCGTCACTAGCAGGCATAGTCCATGCCAGCTATAGATACAGAGCCAGAGCACAGTCGCACAACTTAAACATTCCACGTCCTGGAATTTTAAGCCACAATTTTAATTTGATCATAGTTGCAGGCCTTCGAGTGCTTTCTAACAGCTACTAGGAAAATTCCTAAATTCTCTTCTTTTCCCAGGAGTATGAAAACAAACAAGCAGAAAAGCAAAAAAACCACAACATTAGCACAGGATATTCCCCGCCCTATATAAAATGATCCGCTTCCCTTTTTCTAAAATGTCTTGCAAAACTCCTTGAAGAGCTGAGTAACTACTGAAACATTCTGCTGGCTTAAGAATAAGTAATTTTCACTAATTAATTTTGCCTTGCCTTGAAACTTTGCCAGTTTCCTCTCTGCTGGATCTGTACTACAATACCTGTATTTCGGCGGCAACTAGGAGCAAGCTTAGTAGCTACCACAAAAACCTGGTTCAGCAGAAAAAAACCTTATCCCAAATGTTTTCTTATCCTGAAATGTATCCAGATGTCACCCGTGTGATATTCTCACTTTTGTGGAAAGTTGGGAAAACTACTTGCCATGTCACACCAATAAAAGAGCAAAATTGCAAGTGACCATACCCTGCTCGGAAGGGGCTGAAGCAGAGGGTGTTTGGGGAAGTCCGTAGAAAGAAGAATCTGTGGCAGTGGATCAGAAAAATCAGTGTAGATGAGAACTATGGAAATGACCTGAATTTGCAAGATGGATTTTGAAAAGAGGAGTTCTGCCAGGTGGATTGAATAATTAGCTTTAACATCAAGAGAACTAGTAGGAGATTGCTAACATAGTTGATTTTCTGGTGAGAGGATCTGGCTGCTCTGGGTATGTTTCAGTAATAGAAGCCGAGTTGTAAAAGATCTGGTTGTAAAAGGAAAATTACTTCAACTCCCAACCCAAGATCTCTCAGAGTTTCTGGCCATGCAGGACATGGCAGGCGGGTGCAATGGGCACCAGGCTGGAGCCAGGGAAGCAGCATGGGGTGTGATGCCTGGGGCTGGCTGCGGTGCGGCAGAGGCTCTGCGGGAGGCCTCGGGGTCCTCGGGCAACACTGAAATTCTGGCTTTGCGGCTGGGTCACAGCAAGGCTTGTGGGGGGCTCCGGGAATCTTCGGGAAAATGAAAGTGTTTCTATGAGTGTGTGGGAGACAGCGGTGGCCAGCGGAGGTCGGAAGGAAGGCAGGGAGTGACACAAGGGGAGACACAAGGGGGGGCGGCTTGGGGGGCTCCCCTCGCACCGGGAGAAACACAGCCCAGCCCCGCGGCAGCGGCCAGCGCTGGGGCATCGGGGCCGGGGCTCGGCGGGGTCCGGGAGCC
>VZRW01006919.1:618110-642719 GCA_013398125.1 Aegotheles bennettii
CGGGGTCGGGCGGCCGCGGGGGCTGCGCTGCGGGCTCGGAGCGGGCTCGTGCGTCTGGGTCAAACGCTTTCATTTTGTAACAGAACTCGCCCGAAGCGCCTCAGCTGCGAGCGGTGCCGGCACAGGCACCTCCGCCCCTTGCCGGGCAGAGGGACGAGGATGCTTAAAAATCTGCTTCTCTGTCTGTGTAAGGCAGCGATTGGCGGGGCCGGCAGAAATCTTTTAAGCTCCATCTTCGGTTCCTGGGACTGTCTCTGCCTTAAACACCAAAGGAGAAGCCCGCTGCTTTTCTCTCTGTCCCTGGGCGCTGGTGGCACTGCGGGAGCGGCGCTTGCGGGAGCTCGGGCACCAGCAGGTTCCCTGGCCGGGTGCTTTGGCCGTTCCCTTTGCCCGCTCTTGGAAACACGAACGCTTCCTTGCAGGAAAGATGTGTGTCTGAGAGGGTTATTACTTCTGTCTTTGCTAATGTTACGCAAAAATACAATTGCAAACATGAGAGAATTGTTATTTTTCAGCTGGCGACAATTCGTTTTATAGCTGTGAAATCAACCTAAGAAAACACAGGAGCACAAAATACAAAGGATTTTATCACACTTTACAACACTTTTGAGATACGTGATGCAAAGCATTTGTTGATGCTTCCATAGCATCGCTTTTGGAAATAAAATGTTTTTTCTGGAGGATTGCCTCAGCTAATGTCTGCTAGCTACTGCTGCGCTCTGTTTTCTTAGAAGCATCACTGTGGTTTTATTTAAGAGTGAGTCTTGCCCGTGTTTCATAGTTGCTGTTTGAGTTGTTCTTCTGAATTGCCATAGCGATGAGATTTTAATATCAAAAGTATTAGACTGTATCTATATTGGATGCAACAAAAGTATGAGATTGGCCAAGCCTATGAAAAAAAGCAAATCTTCAGCTGAATATAACATTAAAGCACTTAAGAGCTTCAGAATTGTACAGACTAATCTAAAACCTACTAGATTTAAACTTTTTATGCTAATCAATTTATTAATTTATTTCTAAGCCTTGAATATTCTCCGTTCTTACTTCATGAGGTTATAAATCTGCAAGCTTAAGCACACTTACTTCTAATCAAATCTAATAGAAGGAAATGCATAGAACTTAAGAATGGCAATCGGAGGTGACACGATTTTTTCTAGTGATTGGTGGCTTTTGTAGGAAATAAAAAGTGATCATGAGGAGACAGAATGCTTGGAGCTGTGTAGTCTTGTTGAATAAATATATATATTTTTTACATGATCTAAAGGACTCAGAATTTGCAAACTTAAACTCCCAATGCTGTTCATAAAACACATTGTAAGTTTTTGTTAGTGGAGCAGGTAACAGGCAAAGATGTTCTGGCTAGGTTCAGTTTTCTTAGAGGAGACAGTATTTTTGTAAGAACAAAAATTTCTCTGCTGCCAGGTTCAGCTATAAAACTGAACAAACAAACAAAAAATCTAGAAAGCATTCAAAAAAGCTAAACATAGATTAAAACAGTAAATCCTAGTCATTTTTCTCATTTTCTGTGCAAGCAGGCGTTATCCACGCTTACACGCAGACGGTAATAACGTCTGGTCTCTACCATTGCCTGTCCTTTAACTACGCAAAGGTCTGAGAAACCTTTTTTCAAGCTTTGGCAGCTAAGGCTTTCAAGAAGCGTAAGATAATGGTGTCATGGATGCTTTGAGCCGAATTCTCGCTGAAAGAAGCTGTTTTGCCTTTCCATCTGCCATTCTGCACTAGCAGAAGAAAATGGGGCTGCACCGTGACCTGGATGGGAAAACCCATCTTAGTGGAATTATTGTGCCCTTTCCCTTTGTGCTCCCCCAAATGTTGGGGTGGGTTGAGCCTAGTTTCCTGTGATAAGCAAGTTTCCCGGGATGAGCAAGACCTGCAGCCCTAGTTGATATCAGTTGGAAGTGTTTGTGAAACCACTGAGTAACAAGGGTGCTTTCTTTTTACAGACAAATAGGTGATGGTGCCTCAGTGCTGACCTGTAGATACCCTTGAGAAGCAGTCTCATTTGGGCTCTTATTTAACACCTCCTAATAGTACATGTTAGAGTATCCCTTTAAAAAAGGGAAAATTCACTTTCATTTTCTTAGGGAATTACCAATTGGTGTTGTTTTTTCTAGAATTGCAGTCTGACACATACTTTAATTTTTCCTAGCAATTTTCTATTTTCTGCCACATTTCCCTTCTTTGTTTTCTATCGTGACCTTCAATCTGCATGACTGGATATTGAGCAGTCTGTGAGTCAGTGCACGCGTGTAAGGAAGGGTCAATGCACAAATGGATTTATCCCAGCAACTATCTCTGAGTCATGGCTCTTCCCCTGCTTCTGTCTTGCTTTTGGGACATGAAAAAACTTACTGCTGAAGTGTACCAGCAGTAAATTACTATTTGTCCCACACTGTTTTTGCTTACTGTGCCAGAGCATAGCACTAAAAGTTTAGTAGCTAAGTAACTGACTAAGTATTGTGATTTCTTTGTTGTTTTTTAATGTTCTTGGTTTTGCTTGGATTGGACTAAATTGTGATTCTAAAATGCAGCTGTTGCCTGCAAGATGTAATCGCTTGCATTTTTAAAGTTTTCTCTCTGAAACTGCATTGATGGATAATTTTTGGGTAGAACAAAGTGTTAATTGCTCCACAAAATGTATATACTATTCTTAGTAAAGATTCAGCATGTGTGATGCAAACTTGAAGCAGAAAAGACTTGACACGAGCATCAGTTTCATTGCCACAGCCACTACATTGTTGCATGCTGCAATTTCTTAATTAATTACTTTCTTTCTTAAAAATTAATTTCTTAAAAATTACTTTCCAGTTATTTGTGTGTGTGTGTGTTTCTTACAATTATTTAAGTGATTAATGGACTGAGGTAACAGGAAGAGTAGAAACAATTTAGTGGTCACTAGGTTATCTGATAGCAGATACGAGCTGATGAAGTTGAGAAGTCTTTTGTGTTCTTTTCTGCTGGAGAGTTAAAAATCTGTCAGCATTACTAATGGTAAAATGTGGACCAACAGGACTGTTATACTGATCGTTTCTTTCTTTTAGGAGCAAAAACTCTTCCACCTCCATCCAACCTGGGCTACTCATTTGTCCAAATCTGCACCTTGAACTGGACGTGGAACCCCCCGGAGAACGTCAGCAGTAGCTGTGACCTAGAGTATTCCAGCGACATCATGATCGATGAGGTCCCTCAGGACAAGAGAGTAAGTGCATCGCCTCTTTAAACACTGCTATGCTCCACTGAATGTCTTATTGTGAGAAAATTGTGTGTGTGTAAGCATATATGAATTTATAAATATATATATATATTTTTTAAAATACAGTTTTAATATAGCCTTTAATTCTTGTCAAGGGATCAGAACCTCAAAAATTAGTCATACCAGCATGTGGGATCTTCAGATCAGAAAAATCTGTCTGTTGTGCTCTGATAATCGAGCTGCTACTGATAAGACACAAGTACCATAATAATAATAATGGGAAAAGACTTGTTTCAGTCTTTACATATGCAGCATTCTAGGAAAAAAATATATATACAGGGCAGTCTACATCCTTAAGACTTAAATGCCAATTTGCAAAGGCTGATCTCCTTCACTGTGAACTCAATTTAAGGCAGAGGTGTGCGCATTAACCTTGGTGTAGTTGTGAATTGACAGTACAGTGTATTCTGGCGGTAATGCCATGTGTTAACATAGTCCCATGTTTGCCCTGTCCCAGTGCCTGCGCTTGCAATTATCCACAGGGGTTGTGTTATGAATACAACACGGAGCACATTTGTTCCTTGGAACAGAAATTGTAAAACTTATTTGTTTTGGGCTTTGTTTTTATTTCTGTGTTAGATGGTTTGCAGCCTAGGTGTGATCCTTGGTGTGGATTAACAACTCTTTGGTCAGTACTGAGAGCAGCATTGCCGTGTGTGGGCTGTAGGACAAATATTTTTACAATTTATTTGCAGTAAGATAATATACTATTTGTCCCTAGTTCCAAACCATCAGAATTTGAAGCATTGAGTATACATTGACTGTGGGGTCAGCAGTGCTGCTATTTTGCATATGGTTAAAATTGATACAACGCCTCTTGAAACCGTCCTTTGTTGTTGAGCCCTGTGACAGTTTACAGTGTTTACAATGGCCTCTTCATGGTGACTGCCCTATTTTTCTGATAGCTCCAGGATATCCTGGACTTGAAGTAAGGCTGGTTTCACCAACACCTGTGCGGATTAAATGGCTTAACGCTGCTAAAAGGATGATATTTCATTTTTGACAGCCCTTTATCTAATGATCTTCATCTTTAGATGAGCCAGCTGAACTTGCTAACTCAGCAGAAACCTGTTTACCTCTTTTGATGGGTTCATTAACAAATTAACAACTTGAAAGTCTGCTTGTGTAATGAACTGAATGAGCTTGTGGAAGAGTCTAGCAGATATTAAGGTCAGCAGCAGTGAAGGAGCTGTGGGACAGCAGTTCCATGTGACAGGATGACCCAGACTGCCTATCATCTTGCTGCATCTTTTCACATTACAGCTGGTAGAACCTAGTCTTTTCAGTCCTGTTTGATTTCCCCATCCTCTCATTAGTGCCAATATTTATTTATTTTTTTTGTATGTGAGTGGTTACACCATTCTTTGGTCATAACAAAGATTTTAGTATTTTTTTTATCCTTTTTCCAGTTAGTAAAAGACATCTCCCTAGCCCCATAAGAGATGCTTGAGAAAGCGTGTGAGAAAAGAGAAAGCCTTTTTCTCACACAAACACTACTCTCTTCTGAAAAGCTCATGGACTACTTGGGCCTGATGTGGTGTCATTGTATTTAATTGCCACCTATGGATTTGTTTTGGTAATTGTTTTCCTTTGCTCCTTAAATCCATGCAAACGCTTCTCATTGCTTTTTGGTTATGTGTTCAAATGTTCTTTCTTCTGTTCGTCACACACCCACGTGCAGAGACAGGAAGATGGGGGTTAGATCTGCAAGCCCCTGTTTGTATAGCTGGAGTGTAAATGTGCTTATTTTGCATTATCCATGAAGTCTTACTCTAGGACCATTTCCCCCCACATTATAGTTGTTCCTGGATCTCTGTACGGCCATTGCTCATGTCTGCAGGTCACTGGAGTAAGAAAAGTTTTCCTTTGGTGAGTTCTGAGTGCACCTGATGAGGGAAAACAGAAGCTGAGTGATTCTTAGGCTTCCCATGTTGTCAGACCCTCACTTCATTTGGTTTGAGTTGCAGTCTTTCTGAGGGACTGTAATGTCTGTAACTCTTACATTAAAAGTAATTCCCATGTGTCTGATGTGGTATACCAAATGTTCTGGTTTTCTTCTCCCCTTCTAAACCCAGAAATGGAGTAAGAGTCGCTTCCGTGTGACAGAGACGTTCTTGAATGAGGAAATGCGTTTCAAAGTGAGAAGCGAATGCAAGTACAGCAATGTCAGCCAGCCAAGCCAGTGGGTGGAGACCTCTCTCCTGCCAACAGGTAACGTATGTGTGGCCAGACCTGAGACACACATGACTCTCCTGGCCCGAGGAGACCCGACCTTTTCTGTGCTGTTTTAACAGAATGTCATAGACATATATCATAGAGAAATACAGAGGTACCGGAGGTGAGGGCTAGTTCAGTTGATACAGTTTAAACAGAACGATTATGCTACATTTAAACCCAAGTGGAGTCTTCTGACACTTAAAACCTTATGGGCAAGCCTGTAAATTTAAATGCTTTCCCAAGACCATGATGTGATTCCTGTTATTCCTCATCTCTGCGGTGCTGTGGTTGTGAGACGAGTTCAAGTTGGGTTGTTTTAAGCCTGTTGAATTCATGACTAACCTCCAAGTCAGTTTATTTTGTATGATTTTTCTGTACAAGCAAAAGTACCTAAAGTAACCCTACGTTTGTTAGTGTTAGGGGAGAGAGTCTAGCAAATTTAACAACTTGTTGAATAAATAAGTTACTTAAGTAGTTACAGTTGGGTTCTCTGTTTTTCAAAAGAGATAACTGGAGTCTACAAAGCTGTGCATAGCAAAATGAATAGAGAAAAAATATTATTTTTTTTTTCTTGACATCCAGGAATAAGGGGTCCAAAGCAAAATTTTTAGGAAGCAGGCTGTAAGGAATAATGTATTCTGCTGGATGGTGGAAGCTAGGAGGTACAGCTAGGAAAGAGCCTCTTGCCTTGAGTAGTAAAAGTCTGTCTAACCCAGGAGTGTGACTCAATCTGGATGAAAACTGTATGTGGATGGGAGAATCTGAGACTTCTCAGACTTGTCTGTGTGTTTGTCAAGAGGGTATTCTGGAAAATCAGGGAAGCAGCTCAATTAGGACAGGATGTACTAAAGAGGTTGGGTCTTTCAAAAGTCTGCTTGCAGATAAAATATTTTTAAATACTTCCTGGAACAGGGAAACCAGTTTTGGTTTGCAAGCTCAGAAGTAGAAGGTAGTTTGGGATTTGCTATCAGTAAAAGTCTGTACTGTAGATAAAATTAACATATGTTTCATTTTTGGTTTATTTGTGGTTTTGGCTGCTACTTGTTACAAGCAAGAGGTATTACACTGTTAATAATATGTTAATACAGTATGAAGAACTTGTACCATACAAAAATGCAAGATTAAATATCAAAGACTTTATTCTGTGATTGCTCTGCCTGGGAGATACATCGGCATCTCTATTGGCAATAATTCTGTAATTCTTTTCTGTAATTTGGGTTTTCCATATGATGAAGAAGTTGAATGTCTAGAGATATATTGGTCTCAATTAAAAGTTCAACTTACCTGGGTGTTGCTTTTGTTTGTATTTAATATCTACAGGTATTTCCATATTCAGAATACCGAGAAACTAACACTGTATCTGGAGAAGATAACTATAATTAAATGCTGACTATTTTTAACATTGATGGCTATAGAAACTCTAACAAAACTAAGTGCTGTCCACATCATTGCCAGTTACTTTAACTCCTTTTAAAAGTACCTGTAGTTTAATAGAACCAAATCTTTTCCCGACTCAACACCTTCTCCTTAGCATCAGGTAACTCAAAGTAGTAATTGAGACATGGTGGAAAGTGAGATTCACTCTTATGATTAGCTCGCATTTAGAAGTTGCCCTGCTGCAATTTCAGCTCTTGCAAGCAATAAACAACTGGAATTCCTCACTGGCTGTGCTGTGACAGGCAGTGCAGGCTCAGAAGGAACCCACCTTTGCCTTCCAGTTTCAGTTATGTAAAAAGAGATATTTTTACTTCTGGAAATTGGGGAGAAGACTTTGCTGGCAAAATAAATCTTGAGAGATCTTTCCAACTTGCCTTGCAGGTATTCCAGGTACTGCTGCTGTTGACTTGAGCTGTGTTTGGCACAACTTGGAGTACATGGTTTGTACGTGGCGTCCTGGGGAGAATGCAAGCAGTGATACCAGTTATACATTGTTCTACTGGTTTGTATGAACTTTTTATTCCTAACTCTAAAGGTCTTTAGAGCTAATCTTTACTTTTACATTAAATATTTTACTTATCTGCTTCCTGTTGCTTTGAAAGATCCCAGGGCATCGCATACAAGTTAGTGTTGGGTCCTGTCCAACAGAAAACTTTGCTGCTGAAGGGTCAAGAACTTGCTGTTGCTGAGTCCTTTTGGGAAGCTGATATAACTATTATGTGAAGCACTGGCTGCTTCTGTAGCCCATTTTAAAGTAACTGCTATTGCTTTCTAATTTTTCCTAATTGTGGGTTCAAAGAGGGAAGAATTAAGAACTAAGCTAGACCAATATATTAGTTGCTTTCTTTGCAGCCCAACAAACATGGGTGATTTAAGTCAGAATCGCTCCCTAATGTAGGTGCCAGCTCTTAAATGATTGGAAAATGGCATGAAAGCTTTAGTAACATTTAGCAGTAGTTTTGTTTGTATGTTCTATGTCATAAATAACCGATTCACTTTGAAAGTTGTGGAGAACATCTTTTTATCGTCATCCATGCTTGCCAGCTGACTGCCATAAACAGACTTCTGTTCCAAAGGAATAGAGTTGTGGTGTGAACAAAAACTTGGCAGCAAGATCTGTGCACACTAATCTATGTATACTTCTGCATATTGATGGGTCTTGGGAAATGCCAGATTGCATTAGCTTCTGTAGAAATATCGCAGCTTTCTTTCTGAAAGACCCTTGTTGTAGTTTTAAATCAGCTTTCTGGCTTATCTGAACTGACTAAGTAAACTTTCTCCATTTACTCTCCCACTGGCAGTCTCACAGGCTAACTGTTCCATTTAATGCATTTGGACTGCAAAAAGCAGAAAACTTGCTGCTTTAGTTAAATGCAGGGAGGACTGTTGTCTCTCTAAACTGTTACTCAAAGAAATTTTTATTACAAAAACAGCACCGATGAGAGGGTGAAGATCTGAATTTCTGGATGTATGGAAAAATGCTTTAGATTAGAGCTATATATTTTCAACTTACCTCTTAGTTTTAGTGAAAGATGTAGCTGCAGTGACAGCAAAGTGGTTTGATTCATGTTGCTTAGAAAGAAAAAGTCTTTTTTTTTTTTTTCAGTTTTAAAGCTGAAAACTAAGGAAACACTTGACTTTCAGACTGAAAGATACATTTTCCGTAATGCAAGTGAGATGTGGGTTTTTTGTTTGTTTTGTTTTTCAGAAATGAGTGAGGAGCTACCTGACAAATTATTGCTTAGCTCTATTTTATATTCTTCTTCACTGATATTTTCCTCTGAAAATATCTGTTTTCATCCAAAGTAAGCATGCATATGACATCATCTTAGAACAAATCCAGGCAGTGCAGAGTAGTGCTTGCTGAAACGGAGACTTACGAGAGCAGGTTGATGCATTGGCACAATGCTGCCTGCTCTGAATGCCACCCATCTTCATGAAACCCCAAGGCAGGGAGGTGAGAAGGGGCCATAAAAAAGGGGTCTGGACCAAACGACATGGACAGTTTTGGCTTACCCAGCCCCTATATATTGAGTTGTGAGGTGGGGGAATGTCACTCCTGTTGTGCTCCTAAACAAAGCTCTGATTTATTCTGTATCACTTAAACAAAATAAATTTAAAAATCAATTTTCTATAGAGGGAAAGCTACTGAAATATTTTTATTGGAACTTGGGGAATAAAGAGAAGCAAGGACGAAGGTTGCCATAGCTTCTCTGTTACTGGAAGTGAGTACTGACATTTTGAAAAGCAAATGCAGGCAATAGGTGAAACTCAGCCATCTCAAGCAAGAGCTGTGATACCTGAGGCATTGCTTCAGGAGACTGATCATCTCATTCTATCCGAGAAGTTAAATTCTGTTGGTGAGAAATGATCCAAATTAGGAGTTTTTCTCATTTTTTTTTCTTGAAATTGTTTTTCCATGTGCAAAATGTGAACCAAAGCTGAAAGCAACTATTATCATTGATGCTTGGGTATAAGGCAAATCTGCCTCCCTTTCTGCTACTTGACACACAAAATAATATACTTTCTAAAGCTTAATTAGAAGCTTCTTGCTTAGTTTTACTTTTATATATGATATAGTACAGCTTTAAATGCAAGCCCAGTCTTTAGAATTTGTAACACAGGTTTAAAAATAAGCTTACCTCTTGCTGTCCAATTCTTTTGAAGTTTAAAAATATGTTTTTATTCCTATAGGTTTGATGGTTTGAAAACCCATAAGAAGTGCAACAACTATTCTGTGGACCAAGGAATCTTTGGATGCGCTTTCAATCTCAGCTTCCCAAAAGTCACCAATACTTACCCAGCTATAAGTATTTTGATTAGAGATTATTCTGAAGAGATCAGGCCTGTGTGTGCAAGTAAAAATCCTACCACCCTGGGTAATTTTAACACCACATTACAAAAAATATATTAAATATAAAAAATATTACAAAAATAAGTTTGCTAGTGTATCACTGTGTTTGAGAAGCTTGCAACTCATAAGTTGTGGATGAGACAACGTGATTAGATACTCTCTTCTTCTGTTATCTTTTTGGGAGGGGTTTTGTTTGGGTTTTGGTTTGTTTCATTTTCCACTCATTTTTACTCTTACTCATCTATATTTTTGCTTTGCTTTTTGGTGCTAACTTTTTCTTTTTTCTGTTCCTAAGCTGGTATAAGTGTAATATTATGCAATACGGGACTTGAACCACTTCCGTAACCAGTGAAATACAATTTTTAACTCTTCCGTTTTGCATTTCAGTAAAACCTGCTGCACCAGGAAAAGTTAGACTGTCAAAGGTTAATGATGAAGTATATGTAGAATGGAGCGAATCAGACACCTTTCCAGAAAATTGTTTATTTTATGAAGTTGAATATCACAATGGTGATTTGGACACTGTTCGGAGAATTAAAGTAATTCATTACTTTTTTCATTACTTAGTTAACTGTTTTTTTTTTCCTATGTAACTTTTATAATATGTTAATATTCACAGTAACTAAAATATTTACTATTTTAAAATGAAAAATTATGTATGCTGCATGTGAATGGGTCTGGTGCATTAGCTGGAAGCATTGTGTGGACATAAGTTTTTCTTCTCCCATACAGTAGGTTTCTGGTAGCAATATTTATACAATGCAATTCATACAAGTCTTCTGAATCCTTGTCATCATTTGTTATAGCAAAGCAGTAATGTGCAAGAACGGTCTGATAAAGTATACACTAAGCTAAAAAACACTTCTCAGGAAATACACTGCAGTGCATGTATCTGTTTGCTTCTCAATGATATGGGACTCTGATCTGTTGTTGTTGGGTTTTCCTGCCGTTGGTCTGCACTTGGTCAGATGACTGCCTTGTTCTTGAATGACATGGCTTGATTACCATAAAGCAAAATTAATTGCTGGTGCACACAAGAACACAGAATGTTATACAGAAAAGCGAGGCAATAAAAAAAATGAGGATGGGGGGGAGGAAAAAGATGTGAGCTCTTAGATAAGCTGTTTTTGATGTACATATAAAAAGCGTTGAGTTCAGTGTCTGGATGTACTTATGCCTGTATTTGCATAGCCAAGCTGACTGTACTGTTTGGTCAGAATGGTAAACAGCATGATAAATTTAGAAGGTGGCAGTCTTCTCGTGCAGAACATGTTTAGTTGTTTGTTCTACCCCAAATTTAGCAAGCTTGGATACTATCAACTTTCCTCAGGAAAGTGGCATTTTGGATCAAAAATAGGTGACGTTTGATCCCAGCTAGTATGTGTGTGCCTCTCTGTAGAGGCATCATGGAGGACTTTGGTATGGTCAAAGCTGGATCAACAGTGCTGCCCTGGCAGGGGAAGGCATTTTAAGTCACAGATGTTTCTCCAAAAAAAAAAAAAAAAAGGCACTGTTCCAGACACTGAGTCTTAGTTTAATCATTGATGTCAAATGCAGTATGATAAATGGAGCAGTGAATAAGATTAAATCTTAGCTTTGGAATCTATATTTAGGCAGCCTGTGCTGGTTAAATGCTGCTGTGTCCTTTTTTAAGAAGTTCAGTATTCACAAAAAAAAAATCTTCCATCAAAACATTCAGAACACATTAACTGCACAATGAAAATGGGCTTGTAAATGGCTGAGAATACATTAGTAATTGGACAGAGCAAATTACCTTTTCTTTTTGCCTTAGGTTGAAAATAATCACATGTCAGTTCCTAGTGTTGATCCTAATAGCAAGTACATCTTCAAAGTGAGAGCAAAACCAAAGCCCGAGTGCTACAGCAGCAAGCTCTATAGTGACTGGAGTGAAGAAAAGAGTATTGGTGAGAACAATTGTTCCTGCAATCTGTTGCACTTTATTCTTCATCTGTAAGGCACCTAATACCCTTTGTCTGCTAAGTAAATGGAAGTTGAAGGTCATCTTCCTATGTATCCATTTAATTTTAGGTGACAAGAGGGCAAGAGGGTTCTAGTCCAGCAGTGCCATTAATTGCTGCCTGTACTGTTGATGGGGTTGCTGTCCCTGTAGCTGTGCAATAACCCCTTTCCAGTGCCATCAGTTTTTCAGCTCTGAGTCTTGCTAGTTTTCATTTTCTTGCCAAATGTATCATGCTTTGCCTTTAAAACTGCTAGTGTATTTGGAAAACATTCAGCCTATGACTTAATTAAAAAAATAATTAATTTGTTGTTGTTATTCCTAAAGAGCCTCCCAAAACTCCCCTAAGTTTCTGCAACTTTTGTTTTCCAGGTGAGAAGACAGATTCTACATTCTACCTTGTTTTAATAATCACCATTCCATTAATAGTAGCTGTATCTACTATAATTCTACTTGTTTATCTAAAAAGGTAAATAACAATCGCCCTTTATTTACAATCCACTAATTCTGATTGGTCTTTGAGTTGCACTAATGTCATCTCTTCCAGGTAACTGTCCATGATGGGACATGTTTCAATAGCAGCTGTTTTATTCATAGCATGCATTGGGTAACAAAAATAGCAGCAGATTGTGCCTCAGTCATTAGAATGAGGTTTATAGACCATACATACTCTAATTGCACTTGAGTAACATTTCTTATATATACTTACATTTAGATTCTTGTTGCACAGCTATTGCATCTCCCCTCTTTAAGCAATGAAGCCCAAATTCAAAATTAAGCTTATACTTTTTTAAAAATCTGGTAAGATATACATTATATATGCCTTTGCTGCTGTCTTTGTCACCAGTGTCAGTTAGCTAGAATTTGCCTGTGTGAATATTCCATTATGGTTTGGTTTGGGGAGTAAAAATGAGAATGAGGCACAGTTGAACAGAGAATGAAGGGTGGCCAGTGATGCCAGTCTGACTCTACGAATACTCTTGGCTGCACCCAAGTATGACTTTGAAATGGTGATTTTTAAATTAATACATCTTCCATCTAAAGCTTTTCCTTTTTAATTTTCTGAAGGCTTAAGGTACTTATTCTTCCACCAATTCCGGACCCCAGAGAAATTCTTAAGCGCATGTTTGGAGAGCAGAATGAGGATTCCCAGGTTAGTAAGAAGCTGTTGGGCCAACTAATCAATCAAACTGGAGTCTGTAGGCTTCCAATTTTCTTTTTCCTAATACCTACATCTATCTTAAAACCAACTGTATATTTGAAAGTGTATCGTATGCAGACTAAGTATTTACAGTGCTAAGAATTGTTCAGAAACAATTGCCGAAAGCTGAGAGGGATTTTTTTCCTTTAAATTGCATATACTTTTCTGGACACATTAATGGAATTGCATTATTCTGTTATTTCACAGACTGCTAGTCTTTTACGTGTGTTTCAGATTGGTTTTTTGGGGGTTTTTTGTTGTTTTTTTTTCTGGATTTTTTTTGATTGATTGGGGTTTTTGGGTTTATTGGGGTTTTTTTATTTTTTTGCAACTCCACTAAACTACTTCTCCTGAACATTCAGGTCTTTCTCTGCTAGTCACTCATATTTATGAAGCTGCATAAAGTCATTCATACTTGGCTTCAGGAACTTGTATTTTTAGCACATTTACATTTATCACAGTCAGTTAGCTATGCAGTAAATCAGGACATTTAGCTTCTCATTGGCAAAAAAACAAAACTAGCTATAGCTGCTTCAAGCTTTGGTTCGTGAAAGACTTGCTATGGGCCATTATTTCAGGAAAAATAAACATAATAGTGGTTATGGAAACTCTTTGGCATTTTTTTATTATCTGAGTTTCTAAACAAAACTAAGTCAGTAGCTCTTTATAAAAATCCTAAGAGAAGTGCACTGACAAGCCCTAATTCAAACCTGGACATGAGGCAACTTACCTTGTTCTCTGAACACAGTCCTTGTATGGAAGAGACCTTGTGACTCACTGTGGCATATCAAAATCAATGCCACCCCTGAAACATTTGTAGAGGGCAATGACGGGGTGCCTGGTGCTGCATGTGCACTGGATGTTCTCACTTGGGCAGGAGTTGCAGTAACCACTGACCTTTTGAAAATAAGTCTCCTTTTATGGCCTCCCAATTGCAAATGAAGTCAGAATCCAAAATCCAGTCTTCTCTTTTTCTACAGGGGTATTCTGAGGTCACCTAATAATAAACCAGAAATCTGGCCTCCTAGTTTACTACCTTTGGATAAATATTTCAGCATCTATATGGCAGTCTTGGGTCGATGATTGGACTTTAAGATCTTGAAGGTCCTTTCAAACTGAAACAATACTATGGTTCTGTCTATTGGTCATCATGGGACTAAGATGGGACTTTTGGCCATGAGGATCATAAGTATGGTAGCTGTTACACTTCATTATGCTTGGAGAAGTGCTTTGTTAATGCCCCAAGTAATGCTACATTCTTGCCTCTGAGTATTTTCTTCATCTTTCCTGTGTGCTCAGAATCTCAGTGAAAACTCTACTAAGCATACACATCCTCACTTCTCCATCCTCCTGCCTGAGCTTCACCCCATTTAGTTGGAAGCACTCCTAAGATGGGGACCAACCTTCAGTTCTTCCTCATCTCCAGAGGGAACAACGCTTCTATCAACCAGGACTAAGCCATGTCCCTAATAAGCACAGTTTGTTGCCCAGCTACCTTAGCTTTTTCACCATAATACAGGCTAGATGTTGTGGAATGGGTCTGTCTTATTAAGCTGAAAAAAACAATGCTCACCATGAAGAGGCACTGTTAAAAATTATGTTTTCCCTTTCAGAGCTGTGCGAAGGATGATTCCGTGAATGCTTACAACAGGTTAATTAAGGAAGAAGAAATTCATGCTTTGATTTTAACAGAAACTCCACAGTGCACTAACTCTGAAAAAGGAAACCAATAAACTCTGCTTTACCAGTGAAAATGAGGAAACTTTCATTCCTGCTGCTGTACCTCAGGTGACAACGCAGATGTGAAGAAGCTTGCGAGACATTCACCAACTTCCACCTTGCTGAGTCCTCTCTGAGCCTTACTTCTCTGATGCTCAGAAGATACATCAGTAACAGTGGCCATTCCTTCATCTCTGCTAGAAATACTCATCTTGGATCATTCAAGATGAGCATGTACATGAATTTCATATGGCTGCATTGCAGCATCTATCATTCTGGCTCCAGCCAGCTCTGCCCTATCACTTATCATTTGCACTTGTGTTTGTGCCTCACATTAGACTGTAAATGAGTTTTTTGGAGCAAGCACGGTGCCCTCTCTGAAGTATTTGGCTCTATTTTGCAGCAGGTGAGATGAGGCTTGTTTACAGTAGATGGCTCATTAGTGCTACTACATGGAGCTGCTGCCAGGTAGGATGCCAGAGCATGGACTGTTTGTGGATGGCCTCTTTCGTGTGCTCCAGGGCAGGGTGCTTTCCCGAGGGCATTTATGGACTGACCTTCTTACGCTTCTGGTTGATGTGTGTCACCTGTGGCCTGGTCAAACCCCATAAAAGAGGGTTGTTTTTTCTTTAAAAATGTATATGAGAAGCCTTTCCACTTTTCAGCTGTTATTCAGACTGTTCATAGAAAAGACTTAGTTTTTTATAATTTCAAATGCCTCTCCTCAGATTCCTTGCCTTCATGGACTTCTTGGGTTGTTTAAAATGATAAATAGAGTTTTTTTACCTGTGTTGTGCAGTGACAGATAACTGTATTGAGTCTCACCAGACTGTGATTCCACTTTGGCCATATTGGCCTGAAAACATTTGAGTTTTGAAAGCTGAGTCATCCTGTGTCTGCCCAACAAAATTACCAGGATAGATGCACAAATCTAAGGAGCTGTGGTTAAACAGATTAGCAAGTGCTAAACCACTGAAACCAAATTAATTTGAAGACTTCAAGACCCATCCTTACTGCTGAGCTGATGGATTTGAGGGAAGAGAGGATGACAACCTTGGCCTGCTTTCTAAGGGATAAGCTTGATTTTTTCTGCAGTGATGAGACTGTGATTTGAGCTTCCCCTCTAGGAGCTTATCAATTTAAAACAAGGTGCTGATTTGACTTTGAAAAAAAAAATTCTTGTATATTTTACTGCAGCAGCTTGATGACTTTTTTTTTTTGAAGTCATGAGTTGATCTTCTCAAACCAGGACAGTTTGGTTTTTTGATGGTTTTGAGGTTGTTTTACCCAGGAAAGCTCAACAGACATTTTCTGGCACAACTGTGACATTTCTCTGCTCTGAATTCTGAGCATTAGTTTCTACTCTGTGCTGCGAGGGTAGAACAGCAGTACCTTGATTGTGCTGGAGGCAGAAGGTAACGTAATGGGGAGAAAGGGATCCATATAAGCTGTTCATGGTTAGTGTTCAGGAATTTCTTGCTCTTCCCAGCTAAGTGCAGACATGTTAGTCATTGACATAGTCAGTCTTTGCAGAGTGGGAAGAGATCGCCAAAGAAGTTTGCTAGGAAAAAACTGTAGCCACTAACATTTTAAAGTTCAGTCCCATCCTCAAACTCCATTCAGTCAAGAAGTGAAATGCTACATTTTTAGAACATACTGTTCTGTGAAAAATAGAACTAACAGAACTTGCTTTTTAGCCACAAGTTTACATCCTTTATCCTCTTTTGTGTTCCCTTCTTCTCAATAAATGCAATTCTTTCCCTAGTCCTCACTGAGCCTCTCAAATACAGTTTCCTCTATATCTGTTATCTACCTCTCATTACTGGTGGTAGAAAAGGGAGGAAAAAATGTAGCAGAACTAGCAGATCCCACAATAGCTTAAATCTTTTACTTACAATCAGGCTAAAAAAAAGACATTAGAAAAATTGGTTAATAAGACAAAATGAGAATAAACCCTCAGGGATTGCAGTGAGAGAAAACAAAACTCAGGTTATACAAAGTCAGCTGGCAGCACTGTCTGATATTCCAGAGGTAAAGGAATAGTGTGGGGGAAAGGGTAATTAAATCCCTGTGCCAACTTCATTCCCTCTCCCTTGCAGCATTTATATCATTATAGCGATATAAATATTTCTCAAATCTACCTCATCTAGGATGTTGCTCATCATAGACCACTAGACCAACAGAAATGTGTGATTTCAAGATAAGTAAGTGTAACAGTGTAATACAAAGTTCGGTGGCTTTCAAGTGCAGCAATTTAGTAATATGACCCTCGGTACTTTATCCTAAATTCTTTTGACTTTTGTTTTGGTGTTCATGGTAAAACCAAAGCTGATTTGTTTGCAAAACAACAAAAACCCACAAATTCATAGAGTCAAAGAATGAAAAAACAGGCAAAAGGTGTTGGGCTAAAAGGACAATTTAAATGCAGAGGATGGTTTAAATCACTATACAGAAATGTTTTGGGTAATTCTTTGTTTCCCAAATAATGGTAATTGATACACTTCCTAATGGGTGGATTTCCTGAGCCTGTGTTTTAGCATGTAAAGTAGGTGTCTTGAGTGTATTTTCATCTTTAACATGTCTTCTGTATGGTTAGGGGTTTTTCAGCTTGAAATTTTCCAAGTTTTGCTATAATTTGTTTGTTCTTCATTGCAGTTACTTCATCTGTAAGTTTGTTTAAGGAATGAATAAATACGTTTAAATGTTTTTCAATGTAATTGGATAGCACTTTGTTCTGGGGTTGAGAAGATAAACTGAGACAGAAGAGATGGCAATGGCTTACTGTAAAACAATGTTTGAGGCATGTAGAACCCAAAGAAGAAAAACTGAGTGTTGCTTTGCCCTGTTTAAAATGCCAGGTTGCTAAACTGATGAAAACCATTACTTACTTGCTTAGGCCCAAATGTGTTCAAGTAACAAATAAACACATTACCAATGGCTTCTTTGAAAGATTCAGAGAAAGCATGCTTTATTCCCATCAGGTCAGTGAGCAAATCATTCAAAATCAGTAAACTGAAGTTAAAAAATAAGCACATGTGGATTTTTCTTTTTCAGTTCTACAGTTTTTGAGGCAATAATTGTTTTAATCATTCATCATAAGTGACATTTTCCTATTTTAATACATTATGTTCAATAATTTAAGATTTTGTATTTGGCATGCTAGAAAAAGGAAACACTTAATTTCTTTTTTATGTGAATTTTAATTTATTTCAATTAAGGAATGCCATGACATAGTTGGATAGCTTTAAATGAGTCAATAGATGAGCACACAGAATTGTAAGCCATGGTCTTTCAGTGCTTAGTAGGTAGAACTATTCACAGATTGGGTATTTCCATTCACTGGAAAATATTCAACAAACTTAGTTCTGAATTGGAACTACAAATATTCAGAATTTCCCCTAGAAGGGAAATGTTGATTTATTTTTCATTTAAAGAAAAAGAAGAGACTTTCAGTTCTGGAGGGTTTTCCCCTCACCCAGGAAAGAAGAGTGGAGGTGTGTGAGCGGAAGCCCAGGTATGGTCAGGGTGCTGCAGGAACCTTCCTCCTTTCTTCTCACCCCAGCACCGTGGCTGGGCAGCAGCTGAGCTTTTCACATCCAGAAATGGGCATGGTGGGACTGGGAGGAGCAGACCTACGAGTGTTACTGAGGATTCATGGAGATGATTCTAAAATACTTCAGTTTTACTCGATATTTGCAAAAAATGTTTCGTGGGAGCAACGCCTTTTGGTTGTATCGCCAGCTGTAGAAATGTGGCTTCCAGATAACACTTAAAATCCAAATGCAAAACCAGATTAAAATTTCTCTATTTGGATGAACTTCCTGCTAGCTATGTTGAATCATGGTGAAAGTAGGAGACTTGAGATCACTTTGATGTAACTACATCCATGCCGTCACCACAGCAAAGCAATATGGCTTTGGGTGGGAGGCATGGGAGGGACAAACTTTCAGGTCTGGAAACTCTGCCTCAGGTATGTAGTGCATAAAAGCCTGAAAGCTTGTTGATGACTTCTGGGTTTTTTTGCTGTCTTTTCCCCAACTATGTTAGTAAGGTTGATGAAATCCTTTCTCTTTGCTTGTAAACCTCATGTTGTTTATCACTAAAGTGTCCCTTCTACAGCTGTACTCTGGTTATTGCCGAGTAGTCTTCTGAAGGTAATAAATAACTCAGTGGGGAAGGATGATTGCTGCTGTCACTGCAAAGCTGTAAAACAGTGGATTCTAGTAATACTGTCTTCTCCTTGTTTTGTTTTTGCCAAAGTACTGCAATTATTTTGATGAATATTGCATAAAGCATCTACAAAGCGATGCTTTCCAGTAAACCAGTGTTTCCAGTAATCATACTCTTAGCTTATTACATTGAGGTTTTCCTCTATTTAGTTTGGCTCAAACTGCTAAATTGGGCTTGGCTAAGAGGATGATGAGATTGAAAGCTCAGTGAGAAAGAGGCTTCGTTAAGCTCAGGCGCTGTCACTTTTTGGAACCTGGACAAGATTTACTAAGCTAAGTCAGAAGTTAGGAGCAGCTCAATCCAGGAGTTAAACTAATGTCTTGCTTTGAAAGTAGAGCTGGCCCTACATCTTCTGTGATGAAAAAAAAACCAAACCAACCAAACAAACAAAAAAATCAGCCAAGTATGTGCTTTGTGCTAGGAACAAATCTGTGTGTGAATGGGCATCTTTTCCTATTGATCTAAAGGAAGATCAGTTGGATCCCATGCTATCAGCAATTGCTCTCAGAGCTCTCTGCACATGCACAGTGTAATTCTGTAAAGTCTGAAATACCAGAAATGAGGCGTTTTTAAGGCACTTAGCTATGTCATTACCACTTCTTCTGAACCTGTTTTAATGTAGCAAGTTGAAATAAAATCCACTGATTTTTTTGACAGTGGCAGTGAGAGCACCAAAATTAGCTTGTGTCTGTTTTGCCTGTTGGAGCCTTTCTCCCTCCTGCACTTCAAAGCCTTTTGGCCTCACTAGTTTCCTTCCTTCACACTAAATGTCAGTGTAGAAACTTCAGAAATGCCAGCTAGGTACTCTGAAAAGGTGTGAAACTGCTCAGTACTTCAAATGTCAAAGTTAGTTACAGGGAAAGTTATTCAGGGTATATCTATTTAGTTTTAACTTCACATCCTATCATGTTCTAGAAGAGCATTCAGCTGTAGATTAACCTGACTACATTAGCAGCTACTAAGGCAGAGCTGTTAACACTTTTCCACAGCTGATTTTCATAAGTCTTTTATTGCATACAAGACACTGTGACTTGTTTTCCTAGGAGGAATAAAAGGTAGAAAAGCTGATAACATACCAGTCAGAGAGAAGGGAATCTGCCTTTCTGTATGTGGGGCTTTGAGGGCTGTGTTTAAGCTTGGGTTGGAGCAAAAATCCTGCAGCCTTGGAAACACTGGGTCATTTTTATTAGGTGTGTAGCATTTTTTTGTTTGTTTCTGAGATGTATATAAAATGGTATTGATCATCCATTTATTAAAGCTTAGGTAGGGCTGGAAGAGTTGTCTGGGTACCACCTGCAAAGGCTAAAATCTGCTGAGCAGTGCTAGGACAGAGCGCTGTTGGTGGAGGCTTGTCCAACTTGTACAAAATCTCTAGTGAAAGAGTCTCCCAAATGTTCTGCCCTGGTGTTGTATTCTCCTTAATTAGAAAACTCCCCCAGTAACTGACCTAAATTGATTTTGCTGCAAACTAACTTGCTGCTGCCTTCCTCCCATCACCAGGGACCATGGTTGTTTAGCATCTGGCTTGCACTGATCACGCTGCCTTGAGTTCTGTCTCTGTTCTTTTCTGCTTTGAAAAGAAAACCCTGAGTCTTTCACCCTCATCTCCTAAGGTATGTTTTCTAAATCATTCACGGTTCTCATGGGTCTTGCCTAGAGCTGTGTGTTGCTACCTAAGCCAGGCTGCATCATCCCCAAGCGAGCAGAACAGTTACCTTCTGTCTCTCAGTCCTCTTTTCCCCGAGTTCATCCAGGTTGAATAGCTTCTCCTTCTCTCTGTGGTAACTGATTGTTGTGTAGCTGCTCCTCAGTTTGTGGCTTTCTATGATTTCTGAACTTTTTAGCAAAACTGCTTCCCTGCCAATCACTCCTTAGTGCAAAATTGATTTCTCCTGCCTAAAAGGAATGCTTTTAATGCTTTTATTGGATTGTGTTTTTGTCGCTTGTGCTGCTGTGCCATTTGGAGAACTGCTGCAATTTTTTTTAATGCTCTAATTATGTCCCCGGACATCTTTCTAACCATTCCTCCTTGGAATCCATGGAGTCCCTTCTTCCACGTGATCAAATTGTTTAAAATGCTGAATGAAGCTGCTAACCTGACAGATTCCTGAAAAATAGCAATATCTGCTGTCCTGCATCCATGTCAAGTGCTCTTTAAGAGCTGGGTTTTTTCAGCTAGCTGGATATCCATCTCTGTGATTAACTGTTGTATTTCCTCAAGCTGATTATAAGGATGTTGCCTCATACATTAGGCCTATGAAAGAGGAAAACTGAATTGGTTTGTCACAAACTGTTCTTAATGGCTGATAAACAGTGTCAAGAAGGGATAAAAAAAATTCATTTACTTTGTACCAGAAATACTCTAGGGATAAAAGTTGGACAAACGGATTGACAATTTCTCAGATGCTTCCTTTCTGAAGACACACAAGGTGTTTGTCCTTCAGTTTTTACAGACTTCTCTTGTTTGCTACAGGCCTCAAGAAAAACTGCCCACGTTTCAGGTTGCATCAGTGTTTAGAGCATTACATTGATAAGGCACTGCTTACCTGAAGACATCCGCTTCATCTGAATGTTCTCCAGCCTGTTCATCTGGTTGTATGTTTATTTCCTTGTTAATTTGTTCTGGTTATAAATAATCTTTTTTTTAAAGGCTAAAACAAAAGAAAAAATGACTGCAGCTCTTCTCATCCTTCCCATAGGGTCATGAGCTTGCACTTCACCTTCCTTTTGCTCATAGGATATCCAAGGGCTCTTTTCTTGTCTGTTTTGTGTCCTGTTAATCAGGACTCATTTTGGCTGTGGCTTTCATACCCTCGGTCATGCTAAAAGCTGTGGTTCAGAGCCCCATCCCTGGTGGGGTGAGGGCTGGAGGGCAGAGGAAGTGCATGCTCAGAGCAGACGAGAGGCACCAGCTCTCACCAAGATAGTGGCCACAAATTACAGCATACACAAAACAAACTTTGTTGTCAGCTGCCTGCCAAGCTAGGCTCTTCCTTCGGGTCTTCCGTGCTCGTTACTCTACCAAATATGGTACAAGTGCCTGATGGGAAGGAGGGGAGGCAGAGCCCTGCCGTGTACACCAACCCATTCCAACCTGCAGCTCTCCCCTGCTCAGAGTGCCCTTAAAGGTGATTTAATGTTGCTCCTAAATAGTTTTCTGGCTTGGTTTGGTTTTTTTGATATATATGCCATGTATTTTTGCACACTTGTCAATGGTAATTTTTAAAATGTTTAAATATCTTTGACAGTGCATGTCATGCAAATTTTTTGCTCTGTTGTTGTGGTCTTGAAGTAGAACAAAAATGGGAAGTGTACTCCTAAAAACAGCAGCCAGAGAGCTCAGGGCTCTGCTGTGCTCATGTAAGTTGCACTGTGAGTATTAAGAGATTTTCAACTTGCTAGGGCTCAACTTCATGATACTGGTCTTAAAATGGTCTCATTTACACCTACAACTTTTTATTTTATCTGTAAGTGGGGAAGCTGCATAGCAACTCCTTAATGCAGATGGGTTTTCTAGTGTTCATTATACTTATGTGAAGGCTTCCAGAACTGCAAATTTACCTTAACAATGGGGTGGTCCATGTGTATTTGTGGGTGCTAGAAACACTGGGATTAGAGTGGATGTCTCTCCCCGGGTGACAGAGGTGTAGTTTACACAACCCAGAGCTGATTCAGCTGTTGTACACTTTTGCTTCCTCTTGAGGAAATGTAACACCCTGCTTGGGACTGGGAAATGCAATCTTTTTTTTTTAGCAACTGGGAAGAGGAAGCAGCCAAGAACTTTGTTGCTAGTGCAGAGCAGACCTTTGCCAAGCTGTTTTCCATCCCACAGGTACAGGTAGGCAGCCCAGAAGGGTGTGATGCTGGCTGGTTGGGAGCAGGAGTAGCTATCGTGTTCCCAGCCCCTTCAGCTGAGAAGCAGCAGAGGAGCCAGCACACATGCTGCTCCGCTCAGCCTACACCAGGGCAGGGAGCTGGAGGCACCTGGGCTCTGCTTTCCTCCCCAGGCATCTCCCGGGGTGCTCTTCCCCAGGCACGGCTGCTCCCAGCCTTTCAGCTTTTCCTCCCATCTGTGTCTTCCTGACCAATCTGGAATATGACCGTGATTCTTCATATTCAAACAACAGACATGACAAAACAAAGGTGTTTTCTGAATGACTCTGCTTCTGCTTGTATTGTCCTTCTAGTATATTTATCTCCTGACTTATCAATTGTATTTCCACTTTCACTCCTTGCTAGATCACGTAGGCAAAATAACCTTGCAAAAGAAGCATTTTCTCCAGCGTGTGTAGCTCATGACACCAAGGACAGACTAAGCAGGTCCTCGTACTGAGGCCCCTGGAGCTGTTATAAATGAGTTGTGTGCGGCCTCTACAGGAATTGGTACACAATTAGTGCTTTTATTTTACTGCTTAACTGTTACAAGAAACCTCTGATGGAGTGATAGAGGGACAGCCAAGAAGGAAACTTGCTGTTGTGTGTAAACTAAAATGATAGATTTTATTCTGTAGTCCTGCTTTGAATCCCGAGGAGCAGGAATGGAATCTTCCACTTTGCTGGGGCGGAGGGAGGTGCCTTTATTTTTGATGCTAAATTTAAAAGTAGTAATACTTTTAAGTATTATATGCTTCAGCATATTGAAGGTCCATGAAGCACCGAATCCAAAGTGACTGATCAGAATTGATACAATGCAGATACAGATGGTCACACCATACTGATATATTTTTTTCCTGGCTTCTTTGCCTTTTTGGTGCAATCGGGTCAGTTCCTGGCTCTCCCTTAATAATAAGGAAGGTAAATGCCTCACTTTGTAATTGAAGCTGTAGCCATTTGTCTCCAGGATGTGAAGCTCAGGGAAAATGTCAAACACTGCAGGATTCATGGCAGACCCTTGCACCTTGTTTCCAGATCCTCTGAGGCGATGCTGTTGCCAGCTGCAGCTTGGACATGTTTGTCTGTAGTTGTTAATGTTGGAGGGTGACCAGGCTGGGCTCCTGTTACATTTTATTCTCCTAGCTCAAAGGGTGGACAAGGGGAAGGGTGGATTCCTGCAGGTTTGTGCTGCGCACTTCCCGATGGGCCCTTGGCAGCTGGGAGATCCACTGCAGTCCCTTGCCTGGGAAGGGTCTCATCCCTCTCAGTCTGCACATGGTAGGAGCAGATCCATGGAGGAGCCCTTTCAGCCTTTTAACAAAGTCATCTGAAGGTGGCCAGAAAGTCCAAAAGTTACTCCAGAGAGTAACTCTGCCCAGTGCCCCTCCCCTACACCTCTGAAAAGTCAGGTTTATACAAGGAGCGGCAAGGTAAAATTGGAGTGCAAGCTGGTGTATCATTGCAAGGTGAGTAATGACCAGAGACTGGTAGGACAGGCCTGGGGTTGCCACCACCACTGGCTGTGAGACCAGGCACGGCCAGCACAGGGAACAGACATGGGGCCATGGTTTGTCCCTGTCATACACATGTTTGGGATGCTCCTAGGGTTTGGGTTTTGTTGTTGTGGGGTGGGGTTTTTGTTTGGGTTTTGGGGGTTTTTGGGTTTTGGGGTGGTTTCCTGTTTTGTTGGGGTTTTGTCTTTTTTGTTGTTGTTGTGTTTTATTTGTTTTGTTTTTTATGTTTTTTTTGGGGGGAGTGTTTTGGTTTGGTGGTTTTTTTTTATTTTGGGTGGGGGTTTGTTCTTTTGGGGGGGGTTGTTTTGGTTT
>VZRW01006919.1:642831-656089 GCA_013398125.1 Aegotheles bennettii
TTTTTTTTTTGCTTTACAATACGTTTGGCCGCAACCCCTGTCCCTGCAGACACCGCCAGCCCAGCGAGCGCGGCGCCGGCCCCCGGAGCCGACACTGGGGGGCAGGAGGCTCCCGCGGACCGGTCCCTTCGCAGCCCTCACCGCCGGCACCGGGACTGGGTGTATGTGTGTGCTCCGAGGTGTATGTGTGTACTCCGAGGTGTATGTGTGTACTCCAGGGCATCGCCAGCACCGGGACCGATGCTTGTGTGAATAAACCCGGGATGTCTGGCCGTGAGGGATTAATAGCTCCAAGAACTTCTCAAAGCACAGGGACCTTCTCCTCCAGGGCCATCAAGTCCAACCTTTATCCCATCATATTCCTGACCATCAGACCATGTATCCCAGTATCCCCAGTATTCCCAGTAGAATCATAGAATCATTATGGTTGGAAGGGACCTCCAGGGCCATCAAGTCCAACCTTTATCCCATCATATTCCTGATCCATCTCCTGAAATACAATATTTTTTTTTCAGTGAGTGCAGTGGGTGAGAGCTGCCCATGTCTGCATGATCCAGGAGTTAACCAGTGTTGGGAACAGGTCTCACATTCCCTTTTGCAGAGAGGGTTCTTGCAGCCACCTTCAACTGTTACTCCTGGGCAACAGCCAGGCTCTGGTACTTCAACAAAATCTGTTTTTCTTGTTTTAACTGAATCTGTGTTTTCTTACAAGCAGGATCGGGCAGCCTGTGACCCCTGGCAGCCACTCTCGGAGGTGTGACAATGTGCTACATCCTGTTGTAGGGCTCCCAGTACCAGAAGACAGGCACTGTGGTCATGCAGCACATGGCACCAATAAAGCCTCCTCTGCTGCTACACATCCATGGCCAGCAAGTCACCTCTGCACTGCGGGTGTCCAGCACTGGTACCCAGAGGAACAGCCATAAACGTGGCACAAACGTGATGTCTGCTCCTGCCAGATCCAGATAAACTGGTGCAATGGGACAAATAACGAGGAAAGGACTGGGGCTGCGCTGCCAGGACAGCTCGAGTGAGTAAAGGTAAATACACCTGGGGGCAGCGAGCAGAGCGAGGTGTCCAGGCCCTTGTTGAAAGCCTGAGATGACAGGGAAGGGTGTCATTTTATTAATAAGTCACTAATGACCATCTCTGGTGTTTCCTGAAAGCTCGGTGTGTTGGCTTTGCCTTGCCTCTGCTGGGGAGGGCTCTGATCTCAGCAGCCAGAAATCCTGCTGAACCGGCCCGACCTGCAGATGAATGAAAGTCAGCTATCTGCTGTCTTATCTCTCCTCCGCCCCCAAATCATCATCCACTTCAGGCATCAGAGGGAAGCTAATTGACTATTGAGCTTCCTTTTCGTGCTCAGACACCTCGGGTGATTTGGTTATTTTCTCTCATTTTTGTTTCCTAAACAGGTTGGCTTCAAAGGCAGTGCTGGTGCAGGTGTCTGTGTTGTGTGATAAATATCTACCGAGGAACTGGGGGAGAGGCCCTGCTTCTCCAGGTGCTCCCTGCTTCTTTGAGAGGTCTGGCTGCAGTTTTGCTGCCTCTCCCAGCTAACCAGGGTGAGAGTTAATGCTGGGGAAGGACATTGGATGCTGCTCACCCTCCCTCTTTTCCCATATCCCTCAAGGAAGAGGAAAGTGGAGACTTTTGGGTGGAAAGAGATGATGCAGAGTGGCTTTCCAGGGAATGTGACCTTTGCAGGGACGTGGCACCGTTCCTCAGAGTGGCTTTTCTAAGGAGAATGGCAGATGTCTCTGGGGAGCTGGCCCAGAGGGGGAGGCTCCCATCTACACCTTACCTGACCCAAAGCAAGGTCTGAGCCTTGTCCTCCTCCACCCAGCAGAGTTCTGGACTGGGCATGTTGCCAGGCTGTCTTTTCCTTTCCCAGGTTGGAGATGCAGTAGAAACTGGAAGGGAAGAGGGAGATGCTGGGCTCTTGCCCTGGCATCAGCGGGGGCAAACCACTCTCCCATCACTACCATCTTGCCAGAGTGAGAAAATAGGAGCAGGTTACAGGAGGTCCTTGCAAGGGCCTCCCTCTCCTTGGTGCCTGGGGAGTTGCAGGGAGCTCTGCTGGGAAAGAAGCCATAGCCCTCCCTGTTGGCATGGGCCAAGGGGGCTGCCCCGAGCCAAGGACCAGCTGGGCATCATCGCTGTCCCCAGCAGCCACCCATGGAGGCAGGTCTCAAAGGCCAGCCCAGGGCAAAAGGTTACCTACACTGGACCCCAGGGAACCACACGGGGTCTTTCTGTGCTGTGGGCTGCTCTTCAGGTCCCTCCCCAGGAACAAAGCCCCGGCTGGGGGAATAACTGGAAACAAATTGGAAAGGCTGAGGAAGCTGTGCTGTAGGATGTGTCAGGGTGTTTATTGTGGCAACAAAAAGCAGGGGCTGCAGGCCATGCATGCACTTATTTGCATACATGTGCATGAGCTTTGGTGTTTCACTTTGATAGAGCACCAGCAGCGATATCCAGCTGGCACAAATTGGTCCAAAATTCAGGCACTCAAATGCCACAGGAGCACTGGCATGGGCACACCATGGATGGAGGGAGGCAAGGTGCTAGAGCTGATAGCAGAAGCGTGTTAATCAGTGTGTTAAATGGGTTCCACCTATACAGGCACCTCTGGAGCACAGCAAAGCACCTACAGAAATCACGTACAGAAACCACTGTGCAGAGCACTGGGGAAATCCAGGGGAAGTGCTGCAGCCGCAGGTGAGGTTCAGCACAGTCCCTGCCCCAGCACGGCAGCGCTGGGTGGTCAGGGCTGTGCAGAGCCACGGCAGGGACAGGGAGGTAGGTGGGAAGTGGGATATGTTACCAGGCCCTTACCTGCCCACTGAAATGTGCTGTGCCAGATGGGGAAGCACTGGGAGAGGCTTCCATCTACACCAGCTATAATTACCCAGGAGGTGAATGCAGCCGTGCAGGCAAGGCTGCAGGAGCACCAGGTCTGTCTAGCCTGGACGTGACAAATTCCTGGTGGCAATGCCTGCGTTGGGAGCAGGAGGGGCAGGAGGGATATGAACAGAAGGACACTGGGACTGTGGGACTTCTTTACTGTGAGAGTGCCAGAGCACTGGAACAGGCTGCCCAGAGAGGTTGTGGAGTCTCCTTCGCTGGAGACATTCAAACCCTGCCTGGATGTGTTCCTGTGTGATGTACTCTAGGTGACCCTGCTCTGGCAGGGGGGTTGGACTAGATGATCCTTCGAGGTCCCTTCCAACCCCTAGGATTCTGTGATTCTGTGACTGGGTACAAGGAATCCCAGCATCCTGGTGAGTGCAAACCCACAGCTGCTGTGGGACTGTGTCATGGTGTGCATCTCTGCCCAGGGTGAGCCACTGCTGCTGGCCATGTCCCTGTCCCCTCTACAGCCCTCCACCAGAGAAAAGGAGGTTTCTACGCTCTTTGCCCACCACAGCATGGAGAAATGAAAGAACAGCACTACAGGTCAAAGCACAGCTGCAGTGGTCTTCCCTCCCAGCAGTAGTGTGACCTTGCCAACAGCACACAGTTCCAAATCTGCTCCTTAGGTTGGCATTTTCACAGGGACAAGCCAGCAATGCATCCATCAGAGCAGCCATAAACCATCAAACCACAGCATGGGAAGACATCTAGGATGATGAGCTGGCCAGGTGAGACCTACCTAATCCATGGGTGCATCAGACCAAGTCTCTCATGGCTGGGCTTGTTTCTCAGGGCTTGGTGCTGCTGCGAGCTGCTCACGGGCTGCAAAAAAGCTGTGGGAAGCAGCTGAAGCATCAACCTCTGCAGACTGGCACCATGTTGGACGAGTCTGGGTACATTACTTGTCCTTTCTGACCTTACACTGGCAGATCGGTGACCAATCTTCCCCCAGGAGCTGGCAGGGGAGGGAGAGCACTTTTCAGGGTTTCCCCTGCTTGGCAGCAGGATGTGGGGCAGTAAGGACATTCAAGAGTGTCTGCTCACCCTGCCTGGCTGCCCCTGCACCAGTCCCTTGTCCCCACGTCAGTGGCACAGGTGCAGGCAGTGTGAGCAGGCAGCAGTGACAGAGCTGAGATGCCACATGGACCCTGCTCTGCTCACTGGGCCTTGACACCCAGGCTAGTCCCTCCTTCCACCGGTAACATTTTTCCTGTTATTTCGCCTGCTGCTGAAAATCGCTGCATTTGTTTGTTTGGTCTTGTTACACGTGCCTGGATGGGCCTAGGCCAAACAGTTCACACTCTTGGCTTATGGAAACCCTTTCAGGAGGCTGGTTTGTTCCTCTTATCTGTGAGTTGATGTTTAACCAAGTTGAGCATTATTTCGTTATAATCTTTCTGCATTGGCACTGTTGCCCTTGAGCCTTCCCTCTTCTCCTCCCCTGATTTTTTTCAGTCTGTTAGCATCTTCCTTGACTTGCTTTGCCATGAGCACAGGCTTTTCAGGGTGATGCTGTGCTTTATGTTCATCCTGTTTGGCTTGCCCAACCCCCCCAATCATCTCTGGTCTTCTGTCCACATTGTGGTAAGGCAGAAAGTGGAATTCTGCTACAGGAGGCTCTTGTGCAATTCTATGCATTTCCCATGCAGTCCTTAAGTTGCCATTGAAAATATAGAATGGTCTATAGTCTTGCTTTCCTTTGAGTGCAAAGAGGAGAGGACGGGTGCAGGAGAGGGGGAATGGAAAGGGAAGAGATGCCCAGTTGTGTTGCACGGGAGCAGTCAGATCGGCACAGCACAAAACTACAGCATGTCAAATATTCTCCTTTAAACTGCAAAAAGAAGAGTTCTGCAAGAACATCCAGCTCTGCTGATTTGGTTTCCTCCCTGGGGTTACAAAATCTGCTCCCAGGCCCCCACGCAACAGCCTCAGCTGCAAAGGCAAAGCCTTGCTCTGATGGGATGCTCTCATGGCAGGACGGCTTCCAGGGAGTCCGCTGTAACCTTACGAAGGAAGGATGAGCCCACCTTTTCACAGCTTTGTTATGCATTTTGTCCTTCATGTCATAAATACGTTTTTGGTCCATAAAATTGGTGTGTGAAATAAGGTTAGTCACAGGACTTCCTGGCAAAGCAGCTCATAAACAAGCTTTCCTCACTTCCCTCTTATGAAAGTTCATCTCTCCTCTGCGGCGCTGACTTCTTTGTTTCCTTTTTCTCCTTCTTATCCCCTGACTCCCATTAGTATCTGAGTCAGTCTAATAAACATTTCGCCCAGTGGCAGCCTCTCAAACTTAGCAGGAAGATCAGGCTTTGGAGTGCACTCTTGACACATCTCCCGGGGATCCCTTCGCACTCTCTGGTAGGTTATTTCTCTGTCGCTCCTCATTCACACATTGAAAAAGAGGGGAACCAATGACCCGTGTATTCAGCAGCTCGTTAGCAGTGAATGGTAATAGGGTCTGCGATGCTTCCTCTCCCTTCTCCCCTTTCTCACTCATATCCTCCCGGTACTTTAACCTTTGTAGTGGCAGTTTCCTGGACTGAGTGTGCTGTTCAACATCTGCTAGTAGAAGAAGGCACTTAACGAGGTCTCACCATTATTTATATTTTATTGAAAAATACTCCCACTTTCCTGGATGCAAAGGTGGTCCAGCACTAGCACATGCAAAGGATGCACCAACCACTGTGCATTTTATAGGTGCAGCCTTCTAGCACACAGGTCACCCTGTCACCGTCACAGCATTTACAGTCTCACCAGTAGCCTTGCTGGCCTTGATCCACATATTTATCTCTGACTTCCTCGTCAGCACAAGGCATAAGTGTACGTGGTGGTTGGACCAGATAGAGGAGAGCTCCCAAAGCAGCCAGGAGAAATGTGTACTTATGAGTCATCTGCTCTTTGGTTGCTCCTAGTTGGCAAAAAAATGACTCTGTACGCACAGGGTTGTACTGGAAATTTCCCTTCCTTGCTGCAGCCTCTGTCATTGAACCCACTCAGACCTACACAGCTCATCATGCTAGTGCCTTGGCCTCACCCATTCTCCCAGAGAGACCCTGGTGCTTGCATGGACTTATTTTTACCCAGCAGGCTCTGCCCATACCAGTTCTGAAAACTGGGACTGAGAATTGTCAACCCTGTCGTCAGCCCATTTGCCCCCCAGCGAGTCACAGCCATGCCAGCAGCTAGGTTGGTTTGCAGCATTGCTTGAGGGTTCATTTCCTGGAAACAAGACTTATGAAGGCAGGAAATTCTCCAGATCATCCTACTTACCTATTCAAATGGAGACAAAATCTTAGCAGGATTTTCTGGTAGCTCTGTGTTTCCTTTTAATTTCTCTTATCCTTTTACTCTATCTTGCTGTAAAACTAGCAAAACTCTGAACTGTCCTCAACTCAGCTTCTTAGTGCCCTTCCCTTCTCTCTTACTGTCCTTGCTGGAGTCTTGAGCATTTCCTGATTTTCTCTACACAGGAGTCACCATCTGTGATGTCTAGCAGTACATCCAAAGCTGGGTGCTTGCTGTTTCTGTCCTGACAACCCAAGTGGGACACAGAGGTTAAGCCTCATTTCCCACAATCCAGCATCTTTTAGACACTTTTCCAAGAGATTAGTTCCATTCTCTTGTCTTGCTCAAAGTCCCTTTTAACTACCAACTCAACTTAGTATGTCTTTTATGCAAACAGCAATCTCTTTTTGAAGCTCTCAGTGAAGGCTGTGTTTGTCACTTAGGGCTCTGGGAAGAATCTGGGTAAATTGGACTGGACACAAAAATATCTCCGTTCCCTCTCCCAGGAAGGTATCAGGTTCCTGCATTTCTATGAGAAGGAGCTCAATAACAGTGGTATTATCAGTCTGTCCCTTCACATTGATTCCTGGCTCAACCATATCCAATTCATTCCTTAAAAGGCTCATTGCCATCATTCCAACTGGAGGCTTGGTCTCCACGACCTAAGCTGTAGTCTTCCCCCTGTTAAGGCATCATCATTAATAGCAAAGGGTACACAAGAAAAATACAGCATTTGGGTCCACTGGTTGTGGCAGTACTACTGTCCTGGTGGTTAGAGCTCACTGTCTCATTTGGACTTGGCTCAACATCATGTCACAGTGCTGCCTCTACAGGGATATGGGAATGCAAAATTAGAATCAGGGAGCAGAGAGGTTTGCATTTAATGTCCCAGTTTGGCCTTGCAGAAGCTGTAGTCAGAGGCCGAGGCAATGGGTCTCTGCCTACCCCGACCACTCCTCAGAGAATTGCGTGTTAACTGAGAGCCACCAAACACACATCTCTCCTTGTATGGGCTCCAGGAACAAGTGCTTTTCCACAGCCACATCCCACTGCTTTCTCCTTCTGTCTGCAGTGGGGCAACTGGGAAGAAACTGTCCGTGGGTTGGTGTGAACAGCACATGACCAAGACACATGGAAGGAACCGTGGGGCTGCCATCCCTTCCTATCTGCCAGTATCACTGCAGGGGCGGTGGATTTCTAAGCTGTATTCCTCCAAGGGAACCATGCAGTTATTTCCAGCTTTGACCAAAGTTTTCTCTTCTGAGCATCCCCGGCTGTGCTCCCCACTGCGCCGTGACCGCTCCGCCAGCCTGTTTTCAGCAGGTACCGATAGCTGTGATGTGCCAGGAGCCCTTGGAGGGCTGCCCATGCATTTTGTGAGCCCTGTTGCCACGATACTGAACGCAGAGCAGATGTTTATTTCAACAGAGATGGCTTTGATTCCTTTTCAACTTTTCTCTCGAGCTGCCATTGTGTGTGAATACGTCTTCCCGGGAGCCAAGGGCTGTCAGGGCCCAACAGGCAGGCGTTGTCACCGCAGCCAGCACAGACAGGAACAGGGTTGAGAGGCATGTGGCAGAGTGACACAAAGCAAGCTGATGGCCCTGGCCTCTCAGGAGGGGTGGTTGAGGCTCTGGGGATACTGGCTGAAAATGGGAGTGCATGTGCATGTGTTTGTGTGGCTTCACTTTGGTGCTGAAAGCCTTGCAAGGCTTGGGAAAAGCAGTTTCCTACTCACTGCTGGTGTTCCCACCACTTCCTTTTTCTCCGTTTCCTCCATCACTGCCTTTGTTGCAGACCTGGACCAGTGTGGCTGGGGGCTGAGCTGATGAGACCTCTTCTTGGAAGCAAGAGAAGCCAGGCACCAAAAAAGATTGAAGATATGATAGAAGAGGTAAGGAGATCCCTTTCTTTAGGATAGTCATTCCCGGTGAGAACTACTGAGAAGAGATACCACTTCTTCCTGAATTTCTTTTTTTCCCTTTTCCTTTCCCCTTTCATTTCCTCCCTAGTTTTCCTGTTGGAATATTTTAAAAGTTATCTCTTTCTTTTATCTTTTCTCTCTCTCCTTCAAACCATGTTGTCTCTTTCTTTCTCCCCACCTTTTTTTTGGTGCTGGCAGAAGTGGGTGCTAAGAGCACCCTGCCCCCACAAGTGCCCTGCCCAGAGCCTTACCCGGGTCTGTTGGCTTCATGCCCCTTTCAAGTGGGTGCTTTGTTAGTATAGGAATTCCACCAGAACCAACTTCTTGTTGCTGTTCCCTTATATAGAAATGTTTTTAATTCTATAAATACTGTATGTATTAAAAAACAAATAATTAAAAAAGCTATACTGGCTATGCAAAGACTCTGTGCTGATGGGGCTGGCGTTTTGTTTGCCCACTGACAGGGCCTCTCACTCACTTCCTTCACCCCTTCCACTGTTGTGGCCAAGCTATTTTTGGTATTCCAAGAGCGCAAGCTTTGCTGAAAGTCTGGTTTCCTGCTAAGGGGGAAATTAGAGCAGGGAAGGGTTATTTAAAATAATAAAATATATTTGCAAGAAGGGAGGAGAATGTATGAGAACATTAATTTGAGAAGATCAATGTTAAACTACTTAATTGGATATAATTACCTATAAATAAATATATGTGTGTGTGTGTTGGTTTATTTTACACATGGAAGTGTAAGTAGAGTATATAAAGAGGTCAAAGACACAACACTAACCCCATCTCACTTATATTGCAATCTTGGAAGAACAGGACTATCCTACAGAAGACTGGCTGCTTTAAGCCAAATACTGCATTGAAATAAAAAGTTCACCAGTACAAGGATCTTTTTGTGACAAAGGTGGAAAGTTTGCCCTTGAACCTGTGAACAGTCCATTCGGTTTATCATAACCCTTAATCACATAGTGACTCACCATTCACCATACGGGTACAATACACATTCACTGTTAGTTTAGTACCTGTCTAAAGACAACTTACTAATTTATTTTTTGTGTTACAGAAAATTAAATACTATGTCAATGAAGAACTCCCAGGAAAGAAAGGAAACTGCTACAGACTCATATAGTACCATGGGTACCAAGTCTACTTGTCCTACAGCTTTGCCTACTGTTGCAGGACAGTTCCTCCCATCTCAGCTGGGTACTGTCTGGCCCAAGGTTAACCCTCTGGACTCAAACTTCAACATGGGAACAGGCTGATCATGCCAGAACAAAGCCCATCTACCACAGCAACTAATTCCTGGCTGGAGCCAGTGGCAGGGGCTTAGGGAAGCGTGTGAGAATAGAGTGAGCAGGGGCAATGCTTGCAGGGCTTTGCAGCTCACATACTTCCTCAACTGGAGGTGCTGGTTTTATAAATAGTATTTCCCAATGTTGTTTTTTTATGTTCCATTAAATTGTCCGGCCACTTTTGGCCTGTAGCAAGGAGTTCACCACCTTAACCATACCCTGTATGAAGAAGTGTCTACTTTTGTTTTGAACTTGGCACCTGCTTGTTTGAATTAATGATCCTTAGTCCTTGCATTGAAGGAGATGGTGAACCAGCATTCCTCATCCACCTTTTCTAGACGTTTACCTCAGCCTTATTATTTTCCTTAAAAGTACAGGAAGTGTAAATTAAAAAATAGTTCAGTCATTTCTAAGAGGATTGCAGGAAGTTGCATCATTTTGCCTAGCTAAGAAATACAATTTTGCCCCCTTGCTTTTGAGAGAGGACGTGGAATGCGGAAAAGCCATCATCCTTGTGTCAAGGATGTGCCATTTTTGTCTCCAGGAGATACTGCACAGGTTGGCCATATATCTCAAAATCTCCATTCACGAACTCTTAGTTGGCACTGGCAGATTTTGGTAGCTGAATTCTCTAAATAATCTGTTTGTCCTGCAGAATCACTGAGCTGTCTCCCCTGGAGAAACCCAGAGCTGGAGAAGGGTTTTGCCAGCCAATCCTCCTGGTGGCATGGGGGTGCAGTCACTGTGCTGTGAACAAGGGAAACCTCTGCTTTATGTCCTGGCACGCACTTGTGTGCACCCAGGCTGCAGGTGGCTGGGAATAGCCATGTCAGGTTGTAGAGACAACAGAGAAGTTCAGATGCTGCAGGAGCTGGAGAATGAGGGGAAGCAGAGATGATGAATACAGGGCATGGAAAGAAAAGTGCTGGGCAGAAGTCAGTGTACTATGGTGCTGGTTCCAGTGGAACTGCAAGGTTTCGTATTTTTAAATTATTAACTGGATACAGATATATCAAAGTTGTAATATCTAATGGAACCAGATCAGACACCCGCTACTTCCCTCACCCCAGCAAAGCACAGTGAAGAGTCCCTGGAGTCCACAGCTATAAAACACAGTATTTTTCTGTTTAGCAGTGTGAGTAACTTTGGTTTATTCAGTTACGTTTGGAAGTCTGGGAGAAATTTCTACCATTTTTTGTGGTAGGTCTAAACCAGCTAACATGGTGCAGGCACTCTCAAAGAGCCCAGTGTTTTTACTAGCTCCCTGCAGTCTTCTGATGTAAAAACAATTATATTTTCACACCAGCAACACAAAAATAGTAGTTAAATGCACAAAACAGTAGAAGGTCTGACTTTGACTCACTATTGTGAGGCCCTGCAAGCTGTCCCAAGTAAATTATAGACACATTTGAAGTCTTGGAAAACAGCAGCAACAGGTATTTACAGGGCGGGCTGGGAGGGGGCAGGAAAGGTCTTTCATACAGCAGTATCAGCAACTGACCATCTGACTTTCTTAATGCACAAATTAAAACTTACTAATTACAGAGTGGCATACAATATTACAACCCTTTTCTTAGATGCTATGGTGCCAGCCTACCTCACTTCACAGCCTGGCTCAGTGATTCAGACATTACGTGACCAGCTGATTACTTAAGATTCCCTGATGGATTCTCCTCTCTGGCTTCATTCACCTTATCATCCCGGGACTTTCTGACCTACTATAGCATAAACGAGTGTTGCTTTTTCGCTGAACATTTTGCATTGTGTTGTTGTCACTGCGGTTCTCTTGGCCAATCTGCCATGGGTGGGAGATAACTACAGATATAATTACTGGGCAGAATACCTTATCACATGCATAGCAATCATCCTGCTCATACTCTATTAAATAAATTTGTTCCAGTCCCTTTCATATTATATTAAGCTGCATGCAAGTCAGATATACATAGAAGGCCAAAAGTCTCAGTGTATGGCCCCCAAACAGGAAGCGTGGATTGGCAATTAGTACACTCTGATACAAAGTAAACAGGTCCCTTCAAGAGCAAATATGTGAGGAAGAGTAAGGAATCCAGAGAAGGCTAAGATAACCAGTTAGAGGGATTCTGGAGAGAAATATCAAGGTAAAAAAGGATGGAAAAAGAAAAGCAGAACCTCAGAGCCAGAAGAGGAACAGAAGGATGGTAATGCATTAGCAGCATGAAACCAAAACCCACATATTTCATTTGCCAGGATTTTTTCAGGAATAGTGTTCTAAAGATCATTAAAAGGTAAGAGAAAAAGTGATTTAAATATGTTTGAGTAGAATGAACCAGGCAGGATTCAGAAGTTCCATGAGTGGATTTTGTTCACTTATTTACTGAACCACTGTATATAGTTAGGAAAGCTTTTTGTCAGTAGAAATCCCCCTTTGTTCCCAAAGGTTTATTAATAAAAAATAATTTTTTAATTTAAGTATAAACTTTCAGAAAGTGTGTTTCTTGTAACTTTCAGAAAATCCTTACCTTAGATATTCCACCTGTTAAAACAATCTTCTTGTAGGCTCCTAGGTAACTTGTCTAAGTACAACTGTTGCATAGAAGCCTTTTAAAGTTATGTTATTTTTTAAAAGGTGCAGAAGAAAGTAATTTTTTTAAAGGCAGAAAAGGCTTAACAAACTGGCAAGTTGGAAAAAAAAAAAATTCCAACATGAGCCATGAGCCTGTCCTTAACTAACATCACTGTCAGTTTGTTTTTTGGTTCAACCCACAGTGAGCTAAGGATGGAAAGACTGCCTAGCTTTGAAATTCTTGGCTTTAGCCTGTGTTAACACAGCCTTACCTTAAACAGAGGTGTTTTGTGTTCCTTGCCACAGAGTAATATTTCCCCGAGTCATAAGGGAGGGAGACCACCTTCTGTCACATCCATTTCCAAAGGGACCCACCCTCTGAACAGGGTAGCTCTGGTATGGCAAACAAACCAACATCTCCAGCTTACCTTATGTTTCCTTGGCTTTTAGACCCTGTGAATTTGAGGGAAGTCCTCATGTACCCATGAGGATATTTGTGACAGGCCCATGTGATTTTTATATTCTTGCTCAGAGGAGTGAGGGGAAGACCAGTGTCATAAAACACATCGTTTTTAGCTGTGCTTGAGTAACAGACGAACAGGACTGTGAATCATACACACGAATAGGTGACTCATGTATGAACGGGAAAAATGTCACCCAGGAACACTGTTATTTTCTCCTCCCAGGGCCACAGCAGAACACGGGGGGCAGCCCACCCCATGGAGGGAGGAGGTGAGGGACAGAAGTGTGCACTGGGGGGGTCCTGCAGGAGCTGGGGTGGCGAGCTGGCCTGGGTGGGAAATCCTCCTGGGGAGGCAGGAAAACCAACTATCCCAACCTGGGAGCTGGCGGGGGTTCATCAGACTTGCCCACACTACCTTCGGTGAGGCTGGCTGCCAGAGTGCCCCAGACGAGGAGACACTACTTCTTTGTGCCTCAGGAGCAAAGAGAAGCCATAAAACATCCATCGAGTGTTTGCAACGGCGTGTCTCCAGGGTATGGGAGCCCGGGGTGCGGCGGTGGCTGTGTCTGGGGGTGCAAGGAGCTGAGGCCGTGTGTCCGGGGGTACAGGCACTGTGTGTGGGAGGACAGGACNCTCAGGAGCAAAGAGAAGCCATAAAACATCCATCGAGTGTTTGCAACGGCGTGTCTCCAGGGTATGGGAGCCCGGGGTGCGGCGGTGGCTGTGTCTGGGGGTGCAAGGAGCTGAGGCCGTGTGTCCGGGGGTACAGGCACTGTGTGTGGGAGGACAGGACCCTGTGACAGCCTGTCTGAGGGGGGACAGGACCCTGTGAG
>VZRW01006919.1:657573-723743 GCA_013398125.1 Aegotheles bennettii
GGCTGTGGGAGCCATCAGCTGTCAGACACCCGCACATTGCTTCACCTGGGAGCGAGACCTCGTGTCCTTCCTCTGTGTCTGTGGCATCTGCTTAGAAAACAAACACTCCTGTGTCACTCATTTTCATAGGGAAGGGGGAACACGTCTGCCTCTTTGGTCTTATGAACATTCTGATTCAAGCTTGGTCAAAGATCTTTATTAAATGTAAAGGAGCTGAGGACCAAACTCACTCCAGTGTGGATTTTTGCTTGCCAGATGCAGTCAGTGTTTTGAGCTTTCTCTTAACTTCTGGGAGAGTCACGCCTGTATAATATTGGAGGTTTTTTCGGTTCAAATGACACAGAAGTCTTTATGATACATTTCTATGTATGTGAGATGTACAGAGCTCAGGAGGTTTCAGAACAGAAAGTTAAAATTTCTCTTGGTCAGGTGGCTTCATCACTTTTAGAAAGTACAGAATTGATGTGTAAACAGTATTTATGTAATATTTTGGGCCAGTTACAATACCAAAGTTAGGTTTACCTTTCTAAAATCAGTTAAATTTTGGTCATTCACTAACTTTCTGTTGATATAAGAGGACATAAACCACAGTTTCCCAAGCTACTTGTTCCATTAATATATCAGGGTTACTGTTGTATTGGTAAAGTTTGTGATAAAAGATTTAGAGGCTTTAGCCTGAGCTGCTTTATTTATATCCTCTGGGGTTTTTTAATGTTTGTATTTGGGAGAGTTCTATTTTAAAATCCCAAGTTCATCAATTTCTTATTTTTATATCTGCTTAATGTATTGCTGTCCTATTTTCTATAGCTGCCCTGTCATCACAAAACGACCTTGAAATTATTTAAGGTCCTGTTTTCCATCATTATACCAATAAACTTTATGTAACAGCATATTTAGTTCCAGTAGTATTGTTGTTAGTTTAACCCAGACCCTTTAACATATATCTGGATGTTTAAAGCATTTTTAAACTGATAGATATGTACAGCTGCACAGAATTAAAATACATTTTTCCTTTGGTGACTTTCTTTATGAAGGTTGTTACACAAGTCATGAAAGTCTTGGAATATGAAATGCGGTGTGAAATTATTCTGCCCACTCTTCTTTCAGAAGAGTCATGTTACAGTTTTTTTTTAATTAGAAAAACCAAAACCAACCGTTCTAGATGAGTGTTACAGTCTGAGGATTGCTTCTTTTGTTTTTTTAACCTATCTGAACTATTCAGTCAGGATCATCCAAGTGATGATAAAAGTGTCCCTGCATCTGCTCAGTGTTAAAGTAAATGGATGGTGGTAGATTGAAGAAGGAATAAACAGGTTCTTCTGTGATAGAAGAAGATCTAATAGTTACGTTAAAACGATCACTGTGGGAAAGCACCTGTAATGTCAAACCCCTTGTTTTGTAGTCTGTGTTGAGGGAAACATTTTATTGAATGTAACAGTTGGAGGCTGAATTTGCCAGAGAATGTGTTTTGAAGGCTTAAAGTTTTCAGTTTTCTGTAATCTTATACTTTCTCTCCCATTTCATTGTACAAAGAAAAATATCAGCAAAAATCCAGAAATAATGTATTACATAATTTCCATGCTCCAAAAAGAAGACTTTGACAGTTTATCACCAAAGTATAACAGAAGCTTTTTTGACTGTTTTAAGCTCTTTCATCTCATGAAGAGTCAGGTTCTCTTTAAAAAAATCCAAACATGGAAAACTACAGCAAGTCACTTAGAGTTATTTTGGAGAACTGGGAGTCTGACTTTCAGTACCCTGGCAACAATGGAAGACCCAGAGGTAGTATTATCTGTTGCACTTATGAGTGGTTACAGAACCATTTGTTTATGTAGTGGTTGCATTCTGTTTAACCTGTCTTGTATCCCTAACAAAACCAAGTTTTATACCTAACAATTCCTGTCTGTACAAACAACTTCCTAAACTCATTCATTTTCCTCACTCCTTTGGAAAAGTTCCACTTATCCGATTGTATGATGTTAAATTACTCAGCTGCCCAACTTCTAAGCCCATTCAATAAAATCAGAGCACTCCAGGAATGTATAAAATGAACATTCTGAGGTTGAGCATGATACACCAAATTATTGGACTTTATACAGAATTCAAGACTAGAAGGAAAAATGAAAGGCTGATGGAGCTATGTGAGCACAATTAAGGTGTCCTGGTTACATGAAGCACAGTTTGCAATGAGTTTGGATGTCAGGTTGGAGTTTTTATTCAGTAATGTCACTGAAAGTCCCTAATGGGATAGAAATATTCAAACTGGTTCTTAGTCTGAAAGAGATCTCATGGTGAGAAACTTGTTTGCTGCCACTATCTTCAAGGAATCCAGCTGAACTCATACAGAGTATCTCTGGATATGGCTTGCAGGAGAGCTGTTAGAGCCCACCTGTGTCTTTTACCAATCCAAGGTCTGTACTGAAAATAGTTGGAGTGAAGGTGTTGGACCCCTTATTATTTCTCTTGCCCAGCAGGCAGGATACATAGTTGAGTGAGTTTCAGATGTTCAGAAGATCACCAATATGTTGGTCATTGCAGACTGATGCATTTCTGATGAACTTGCGTTATTGACAGCATCTCACACAGTACCCCAAAACGTCTTTGCAAATGAAAGAGACTGGAAGCTGTTAACTTACAAGTTAGTAATAACCTTTCTAAGGTGGAGAGTGAGGAAATTCTTGCAGCATCGTAAATTTCCAGACTAGTCTGTAAACTTCAGCGGTGGAACATCACCCAAGTAATAAATGCCATTTTTAGCTGGTAGAGTTGTTTTTTATTTATGCACTTTCTCTTTTCCTATTCTGATTTGTTGTCCAAAATCTTAAGTCTGCAAAATATTCATTAACTAATGAAAATGTTGGTTCTTCTCATTCGTGTTTCTTCTTCTCAGCATGTGTGTCTTTGGAACCTGATTTGGGGCTTTATTTCTCTGTTTCTGCTATCCTACTCATCTAAACACTTTTTGTTTCCTTTCTCGTAGCTTTGTTGATATCTCCTGATCCTGTATGGCAATAGTCTTGAGTGCAGCCAGAAAGGTTGTTTAGACCTGATCTCCATCTGTTTTTATTGGCATTCAGACTATCTTGCAATAAAGAGCCTAACTTCCTCTAAAAACAGAGCAGCCTGAAGCATGTGACCTGTCAGCTAGTGTACTCTGATTCACAATTGAAGGATTGCTTGATTAAATATGAACTTGGATGTAAAGGTGAGCTTTGCTCTCTGTGCTGCCAGTTAACAGACTGGCTGTAGGGTGCTGGTTGCTGAACAACCTGAGCCTGACAGCTGGAGGGTCTCTCCCTGCAGGATGCTCAGAGGCAGATCAGTTAGTGTCTAGTTATTGGATGGGTATAGAAAGACTAACGGAATGGTGGCGTTTAATTTTGGAGTGGTCTTTTTCGTAGACCAAGAAGAAGTACCTTTTCTTTTAAATTAGTGCAGCTGAAGAAATGGGCTCTTTGTGTGGTGCTTAGTCTGGAAGTGTGTCCGATTTCTAGTAAACCTTGTGCATTGTAGTTACAAGAATATGACTTCTGTTGAGAGCGATCAGTCTGTTACTGTCAAATTTAGAGGGTGGGCATTAGAGGAGCTAAAACCTTTGGAGAAAGATCCATTCAAGGATCTGTTAATTTATTCCTCTCCTAGGAACTAAGCTGTATCCAGATGCTTCTACAGTGAGTTCAAAAAGGCTTTAAACTTTTATTACATAGAGACATGACTGACTTAAAGGAGACTGGAAGGTCTAACGCTTGCAGGACTCCAGGAGACTTCCTCAGTGCCTAGAAAACAGGGATTTCTTATGGTTAAGCTAGGATGGCTCCAATGTTTTCCTGATTAATACCTTGTACAATTTCAGTTTCTTGATTTGTACTTTGAGCCACAGTGCAGGCAGACTGCAGGGAGATAGTATTTTAAGAGCTGTGGAGAACATGCCTCTTTGTACTTGAGGCAGATATGTATTAAAATATTTGTGGAATTCAGCACTGCAGTTGTTCCTTTCCTGCTCACGCTCAATGTACAAGCTGTATCATACCTAATAGTAGTCTGCTAACTCAGCTCAGTCTTTATTAGCTGAACTTGGTCCTTCCGTCTTGTGCATTGTAATAAGTTATTCTGATGACAAAAGTAGGGCTCAGTCATACTTGTACTGTCTTACTGTTACCAGAGGAGGAGGAGGATGGAGCAAGCTCTGGAAGGTGTTTGATACAGGGAAGCTGTGTAGGTAAAATCAGCTGGAATTCAGCAAACATTTTTATCAGGCTTAGAAGAAAAAATCCGCAGCAGTCTTTTACCAGTATTTTGTTGTGCAGATGTCACAGTTTCATACACGTTAAGTGCACTGACCTGGAATTCGGAGGCAAATCTGCTGAAGCTGCAGAGAGCACATAAACTCAACTCATCTCACCTTAATCCCCCTGCTGTTCTGTACCATCATATAATCTCAGTTTTGGGCAGAGGGTAGTTTCCCCCAAAAGGTAAAAAACATTGCACCTGTAGCCAAACTTTTAAAAATATGTAATTGTTACTTCATTCTGTAGTGTGTTTGTTGGGTTTTTTTCTGTTGAATGTAACATTGAAAAGATTCTCGCTGGCTGTTTTTGAACTCCAGTGCCTTACATGTCATTACTTTATGAGTCCTAATGAAGGTTTTGTTTTTCTTTTCTCTTCTCCTTTCCTCAAAAAGGGTGATGTATAGCAAGTAGTAGCTCAGTAATAAATTGCAAGTTGTTGTTTAAAAAAAAAAAAAAAGAAACAAAATTCTTCAGATGCTTATTTTGAGGGGAGGATTGTTTCTTTATATGTGGTGGCTTTGTGGCACACCATGAAGAGTCTGACTGAGGGTGCCTCTGCAGCAGTATTTGTTACATGAGACCTATGAAACATCTTGGTAAAGATAGGCAAGTGTATTATCATTAGTTTTCATTGCTTTCAGTCATATTCAAAAGCAAAAGGATTAATTTTAAAACTGTTACTAAAAGTACCATTTGTTTGCTCTTTGGTGATTCTTCAGATTGAAGAGTCACCAACTCTGAAAAGTGAGACTACTCTTTTGTCTTTCATTTATGCTTGGGGACCAAGTTCAGTAATTGACAGACACTTGAGGAATTCAGTGATGGGTTTTGGGAGAATGGAGTTGGGGATGAGCAGTGCAAAGCTGATTTTGAGATTCTTCTATAACAATTTTCTGGCATGCTGTAGTTAATGGCTATATGTATGTTGTCTTTGCAGAAATAAAGAGTTGGTGAGGTATCCATCATGTCAGGAGCCACTGTTCCAAATCAGGCTATTTCATTCTAACTTAAAATAATTGAAAATAAAATTCCTTCCTAATACTGCCTCACCAGTTTTTACTCTATTTAGAGAACTGTCATTTGTTCTTTAAATTTAAACTTCTAGCAGTTCTAGAACAAGTCTGTTCTGCTGATCAGATGAGGATCACTGAGCACGCTCCTTAGCTCTGGGAGAGAGAGACTTAAATCTCATGGGAAGGGTGCCCATCTAGTGATACTGACTGAAATCCACTTTGCCAGAGGGTTTGCTAGCCAAATAAATCTGGCAAAAAGAGTAACTATTAATAAAGGGACTAACACAGTAACGGTAACTTGCTGGCCTCATTCTTCCTCATATCTTGTGCATGTGGTTTTGCAGAGTTAGGCTGTATAGATTAGGCCCATAGCTTGGGGAAGAGCATGGCTTCAACTTTAGATCTTCCTTCATGAAGAAAGCTTTGAAGAGCAGTGCAATTTGCTCTTAGAAGTGTGAAGCCAAGTTTGTCTTGCCAAAGTCGATACTTGAATCGTCTCGATTGAGGCAGCGTATCTGGAAAAGTTTTGTGGTATGATCTATCCTGGATCTGCATGAATTCTGTATGCATTGATGAAGGAGAACAAGGAATGAGAAATGTTATCTGCAGGTTTCACACTTGAGCTCTGTGTGAAAGGGAGAGCGTAAGAGCCCAGGGTGGCTTCACTGTTTCCATGAACCTGAATTGAAGAACCATCTGTTCAGTCGTGAAGAATGAGGTTTTTTTTCCTGTTCCCCCTGCTTCCCAATCTTTTGCAGGCATTCATTTTAACTGGGTACTGTTACATGTTCTGAATATTTGAATAATGTTGACTGGGGGAGATCAGAGGGTGTCTTATGCTTTGTTAGATGTCAAGTTGCATTTCAATGCAGGCTTCTGTGTTGGGATCTGAGTAATAAAAACACTGTACAGCTTGAAATGACCATGAGTGTTGTAAAGTGCCTACATGTAAAACACTGAATGGAAAAGATTGAATTTCTACTGATGTTGATCAATTAAAAGCATATGAAGAATTAAGGGCAGACCAAGATGAGCTTGCTGTTGATCTCTCACCTAGGAAGGTGTAATCTTACAACCAGTCATAGCAAGAACATTTTTACATTCCTGCACAGCTTTATTCCAGCCTAGTTGGCAAGAAGAATCTGATTTTTTTTTTTTCAGGGTGTTTCTCTTCCTCCCCTCCCCCTTCCCCTCGCCTTTTATGTAATGAGATGCTTTGCCATGCAATGAATGAGCTGCAAAGTAATTGAAAAAGGAGTTTCCTGAAATGGGCAGGTTGGTTCTGGCAGGGTAGGTTTCTTGCTTCCTTTGTAGCTCATTTTGGAGTTGTATTTCTGGTTTTTCATTATGTGCTTCTTGTAGCTCCAGGTCTAGTATGATTGATATGATCAGGAGCCAGTATTAAAGAGGAGAGCACAACTTTCAAGCTTGTGGTCGCCTAGCCTTGGGGAGAGGACAGAAATCTAGGATTCTAGTAGACTCATGTGTTTGCCTTCCCTTCTCAAAATGGTCCCTACCAAAGCTAAAGGAATGGTGTGATATCCTCTAGCTGTGGGTTCCCACTTGGAGTTCATTTCAGGCAGTGATTATGCCTGGAGAGTTTTCTGTGGTAAATAAACTTGTGGCCTGCTCTTTAACCCACATTGTGTTTTGGAGCCATTCTTTTTCAGCCAGTGTTTTTCTGTCTTACTTTAATTTTGTTTAACCTGAAAATAAGTAATGACTACTTCAGATGTGTGTGTGTGTTAAACTTGAGGTCTCATTGCTGCTTTCTTGTTTATGACCTGGCAAGTTTAAAAGCTGGATTTTGTTAATTTTGTTCTATCTGAATTTTAGTATGAGTTTTGTCTTATTTACAGGAGGAAGATCTGTGTATCATGTTCTAACTTGCACAGGAAAAAATGCTAAAATGGCTTCTCAGAGCAGTGAAGCGGCCTGTAAAATTTATATAGTAGTTGTCATTTAGCTGTAGATACTGAAAATAGCCCAAATACTGCAGTGGTAGTTATTGCTGGCAGAGTTTAGACATAGTTGTTCCTTTAAATGGGTGTGGCAAAAATGAAAAAAAATTGTTTGTGTACTGATAGGCAGGCTGCTTGCTTGAAAGGAAGGGCATGCTGCTGAAAGTAGGCTGCAGCCCATAAATGGTTATTTTTCCATATTCCTATTAGCTGTGGCTTTTGTAATCTCTCTGCAGATTAGGTTTTTCAAAGCAGTTTGTAGAATGGAAAGATCACAAATGTTAAGTCAGCAATAAGAAATTTCAGTGGTCCCCTCTGTTTTCTGACTTCTAATTCAGGTGTACAGGCTTCATTAAACTGGTGTTCATTAAGGTGGGTTAATAACCCATTCAGCAGCCACTTGTCCTGGACTGTTCAACAATATTTTTTTTGAAAGGTCATCTAGTTGAACTCTTAATAAATTCAGAATTAAGTTTGAACACTTTGGGATACCAGAACCTGTTGTTTTCTTGTTGTTTCTTCTGTCTCCATCTAAGGCTGTCCATCCTTCCTAGCTATAGTGTTCAATCACTTAAGTCGTTTTCAAATCACAGTAAATACTAGTCAGATAATTTGTGTCCTCCTTCCTCCTTAACTCCTCTGACTCTTGATAAGTCATGCTGCTCAGGGATGTGAGCAGACTGAAGGGTATGCAGCTGTAGGCAGTGGTTTGAGGAGGTTTTTTTTAAAGTTACTAAGTGGATAAAAGGTTAAAATACATGAAATGGAAGCTAAGTGGGACTCAATTTGAAATGTAGGGATGTTCAGTTGCAGAGTTCACTGCCATGAGAACTTTCTCTTTGTGTTTCTTCTCAATGCAGAAAGTTCATAAATAATTGGTGTAAATTTTTTAATTGCCTGTATCAAAGACCTAATCTTTGTGAGGTGTGTTGATATTACTTCTTTTTGCTTATTTTTGCTGTTTCATAAATTGCGTTATGTTACCAAAGTGAAAGAACAGCTAAGAATGGAGGAAGTGAGTTCAGTGGTTTCCATTTTCAGCACAACATACAATTGACAGCTTGCATCTGCCACAGCTCAGAGATGGTTTGAAGATGAAGGTGATTCTTTTCTTAAAAATCTGAGAATGAGTGCTACCTACCGTGTAGAAAAGCTTGATAATGTCAAAGTTTGATACTTTACAAAATCAAATCGTTTTATTGCTAAAATAATTTTCTTCTTCAGTAGGTATCACACAGTTCCAGTAGGTATAATGAAGTACTTACTATCCTGATATTTGAGTTTTGAAAAGGACTGCAGGGTAACATCAGAGTTCAGTTACATGTGAAAGTTGCTGAGAAGCAAGAGTGTGTGTACAAGATGATGAAAAAAATGTCTGCAGGTTCCACCCTTGTTTTGAATGTCTGCAGGTTCATTTTTTTCTGATTCTTTAATAATGGATCTGCACCTGTGCCTTCATTAACTTCAAACTATTTAAATTTTTCGGTGTATACATGCACACAAACCTATAGCACTGTTTATGTGAACAGCTTTAATTGTAATAGGATTTTAAAATAAAATTGGCAGGGGAGGTGGGGAGGAGATCAAGGAATTAAAAATCTATCACTCCATGTGGTAGCTTTATTGTAAAGAAGTAAAATGTTCCCTATGCAGGTAAATATGGAAATGCAGGTAAAATATGGAAATATATGTAGTGTATGTGAATATATATTGTTATATAATAGAATATGCATGTTGTATAATGAATGTGTATATGTGTGATATCTGAAACTACATGCAGATAGTGTATAGAAAGAAATTGAACTAGGAAGAATGTATCTGTTAAGACATTAGTCTGAGAAGTCCCATAGTCCAGCAGGTTTACCAATCTTAATCCTTCTTAATGTAATTTTCTTTGGGTCTGAACACAAGAAAAACTTTGAGGTACTTTATTAGATGAGATAAATGTTTGTGAATGGACTGATTACCTATGATATCAATGCGTTCGAGCCAGATGCAGTATTTGTGAGGGTCAAATGAATGCTGAGAATACATGAAATGTCTTAATTTTTAATCTGTTCTGTTGACTTTCAGATGTCTCTTTTGCTTACTGTGTTTCAGATACTCATTCTTAAGACAATAAAAGGTATCTTGGAGATTTTACAGATAATGAACTAGGCCTCATAATCACTGTTTATTGTTAGCCATAATTCAGGCAGTGGGACTTAAGAAAAAGGATGTAGTGCATGCTGGCTTCAGCAACAAAGTTGGCATACGCTCCAGATCTGGCATTTTAATGCTAATATAACTGTGAGCCTGCAGAACAGATTAATTACTGAGGTGGTTTTTTTGGTGGTGGGTTGGTTTTGGTTGGGTTTCATTTAAAATGTTTTGCCTCCTTCTTTTCTTCAACATTTCTGTAAGATAGCTCTTTTTCTTACAGTTTACCTCTGGCTTCTCCCTGGCTATGAAGATCAGTTTTTTATTTTAGTGAGCAATTGCTTGAAATGATGGTCTTTTAAACACACAGGTAATTCTGGTGGCTTCCAAAGTTACCAGAACATGTTAGGGTGCTATAGAAGTGTATACTTGAAAAACACAAGTAGGCAATCTTATGTTCTCTTACTAAGCTTTCACAAAATCTTTTGAGCTAATGATTGCATATTCACCTAATGTATATCTGAGTAATGTCTCCCAATGTAGGTGAGCGATTCCGTAGTGCTGCTACAATTTTAAAAGTACTTCTGTTCCAAATAAAGCCTGAAAGTCCAGATAGTATAATGACATTTCTAGTTCAGGTTTTAGAAATATTATTAAGACAGCAGGATGTATGTTCTCACATTGACAAGCTGCTTAGAAGAAATCCCACAAGACTATGTTAAATTATTTGCTTTGGGAGACCTAGAAGATCCTCGGTTTGATTTTGTTAGATACAAGGCATTAGCTCAGTCTCTGTCCAAGATTCTTTGACGCTTTAGTTTTTCATCCAGTTGTACTCAGTACCCTTTAATGGAATTCATTAGTGGACCTTCCTAGAAGACCTGTGCTGACAGATCCCAAAGCAGTCTAACATAAGTACTGTCTTTCTGAAATTTTCTGTGTGTCATTAGATACCTGTATAACCTTGGAAGTTAGATATTCAGTGTGCTTAAACTTTGTTTCAGAGGAAGAATGCAGAATTTGGAGAGCAGGTATGTAAAAAGTTCAGAGGTGGAAAGGTGAGTCAGCCAGTCAGTCTTGTAGTAAAATGCAGCCAGGACATTGTTGCATAGCTGTTTATCTGAATAAAAAGGAAATGCTTATATAAGCAGAATATTGGTAGAATATTGATGCAAGTACTGCAGGTATGTTGGCAGAAGTTATGCTATAGTGGTTTTTATTTGAGGCTTTTGAGCAGGCTGTTGGGCTAGGTGATTTCCTGAGGTCCCTTCCAAGGCGAATTACCCTGTGACTCTGTATGTGTATGTGTATATATATGTTTATAAACATACAGTAATGGTGTGGAGGAGGAGAGGTTTTACTGAACACTAGTGCAGGCTGTGGAGCTGTGCTGGACTGGTGAAATGGTGGACTCTGTGCTGTGCAGAGGGCTTGTATTGTCACGCTTGTGCTGGTGCTGTTACTCATGCTGGCGAGATTGAAGTTGGCATGTGAATGTGCCTGTGCTTGTCATATTTGTTGGTGCTTTTGTCTGTGGAAACAGGCTTGGGGAGGGGGAAAGCCATAGATTCTCTTCCTGATTTGTCTGCTTACAGGTGTTATCTTCAGAGAGGTGATGATGGAGTCAAAAAACTGTCTAGTGTATTGTTACCATCTGCTGCCCAACAGACATAACACCCCATAGAAACCAGTATTTATTTTTTAAAAAAAACCCAACAGATATTAATGCAAGCAACTTTCAAAACTCCTAAACCTTTTTCCCATTCAATGAAGCATCTGTGAAAGAACAGGGAATAACATTTGTCCATTTTGCTCAGGAGTGTTAATAGTGTTCGAAATCTAAATTTCTTCCACATTAGAGGCTTAGCTGGCAATTTTATTGATATATATTGGAGGTGTGTATATGCAGGTACAAACTTCTATTTATATAAAATATATTTCCATTTTTTTCTATACCAGGAGAAGGAGGATAGGCATTACTGCATTATATAAATTTACCTTTGTTTAAAAAGTAGTCTTTTCACGTTTGGGTTTTGTGGTGGTTTGTTTGTGTTTTTCTTGGGTTTTTTGTTTGTTTGGTTTGGTTTTGTTTATTTTTGAAAAACATCCTATAGAACAATAGTTTGAAAGATAAGAAAATCAAGAAAGATAAAAGCAAATCCGTTTCAAAATGCAGTCTTTGTTCCAGGGCTGTATTTTAAGTTACGTGGTGTTTTAGGTTTGAAGCTTTCCAAAGGACATTATCTCAATATTAGCCATAGTTGGTCAGAAATATTTGCCCTTATCCTGGAGTGTCCTACAGTTCCTTGTCAGCCTTAGGGGACAACAGAAGTTCTGAAGCTGACTTTGCTTTCTGCGAGAGGATTTTCTCAGACTAGAAAGATGTCTTTTTCCTCTTAATAGTCCTGCACAGTTTGTTCTCCTCTGCTGCTCCTCTGTTCCACCTCTCCCTCCCAGGGATGTACATGGAGTTCTGCAGTGTCGGGCAGGCCAGCCATGCCCGATCTCTCTCCATACTCCAGCACTCCCACATAATGGCATTACGAATTGTTGGACGTTAAAATAGCCTTAGAGCTCTGATTCACCTGAGGTAGCTTGGGGGAGAGAGTTTGGAGGCCTGGCTTCTTTTGGTGATGACCATTAAATGGATTTATAGGATTGAGCATGCATTTCCACTGAGGAGCCCAGAGGAATTTTCAGCTTAAGGTTTCTCCCCAAGCAAAATCCAAGTGGTGCCCTTTGAGTTCATCAAACATTGGTGACGGGTTGGATTAGCTGACTATATCTGTGATTAAATTGGTTTTCATTTATCTGTCTGGAAGCGTTTTAACAGGTTTCATCTCAAATCAACAATAGCTGTTACTTAGCATGAATGATCTCTGGAATCCCAGCCTCCAAGTGGGTCTCAAAATGAAGCTACTTTTTCTGAAGATGAGTATTTTAGAGTTAAGGGAATTTTTTGCTGATCCTCTCTCTTAACTCTGTTGTTTATTGGAGGGCGTGTGTGTGTCTCTGTTTATTGTAAAGGGAGAACTATCAGGTAATTCCTCATTGCAGCTAGTGTTGTAGTTCAGGAACACATTAGGTTGCTAGCTAAATAACAGTTCTGCAGCTTTTCTAGCAGCAGGGAAAGGGCTGGGGGGCAGTTGTTGCTGCATTTGCCACGTGTCTCTACAGTATTTTTTTAAAAACACATCTAAAAATAGGTTTTAAATTAATTTTTAAAATATTTTAAAATTTTTTTTAGTCTTAACAATAAAAAGATGGCAGGAGCTGGTGCAGTAGTGTATTACAATATCTCTATCTTTGGGCAGATTGAAGGTTTTCTGGGTTTTTTTGTCTAATTAAAAGCTTTCTGAGGCTTACAATCTTTTTCTTTCCCAGCATAATACTGTCAGTTGTCCCGGATTTCAGATCAAAATAGTGCTCATCCCATCCTTTTCATTTGCTTTGATTATGTATTTGTTCATCTTTTAAGTCTTTCTCTGGATCTATTAACAGAAGAAAATACAAAACATTTTGCTTGATTATGTCTCTGAAGGTGGTGTGGGTCTTTTGGACTTTAGTTTTTTATTTTTTGTTTGTTTGGTGATGGGTTTTTGTTTTTTCATTTTAATGGAGCCGAGTCGCAACAAGCTTATTGTAGACAAAGGGGAAATTCCTCCTGCTTCTTGCTTTAATGTGCTGCTGAGGAACAGCAGCGTGTCTTGTATATTTGCAAAATTTAAAAATCATAACTCCACAGATCCACATGGATCTGCCACATTGCTTCATGTTCCCTCCTCTTGTGGTAGCACAAATGACAGCTTGGTATATATGAGCAGTGAACTGATTCTGCTGAAAATAAACCTGACAAATCATATGTTTAACTCTTAGCTAAATCTGTTTCCTGATTCATCTCGCCGTACTGTGGAATAAATTCTGAGTTCTGGTAGAAGGGAAGAAGCAGCAGTAAGGGCCCAGGAAGAAAATTAGATTGTCTATTTTGGACTAGGTCTAAGTAGTAATGTTGGGGTTTTTTTCACATCCATTTGTGAGAGCACTGGTGTAAAGATATTTTCTGGAATTCCATGTTGAGACTTGAGGATTTTGTTATGTAGGGTAATCTGTGCCTTGGGTTGAACGTCTGCTGTTGCCAAAACTGTCACTTCTTATATTGGTTCTGAGTTCTGGAGCACGAGAAAGATCTAAAGCAGAGCATCTCTTTCATATTTTCAAATGTTGCTATTGAATCAGAGGGCTTTATTGGCCAGGTGTGTCTTGACCTGAGATTGATTTGTGCAGTGAGTTGCCCAGTTCTGACAGTGATAAAATATTTAATTATGTTGTTCTGCATAGTTTGGTCTGTTCTGTTAATATATGTCTTGCTTCCTAAAAACACCTTTCTGCAGACTTGCTTAACTATGGTCTGAAGATCTGGGTTGTTAAACTGTGGAGCAATTAATTCGTATCCTTCAGAACTCACTGCTGTGATGTTTGAACACACGAGGTTCTCTAAGCAGCATCCTTAATCTTGAAGGGGAGATGAGGATCTGCTTCCTTTTGGTTTTCTTTGTCACCACTTGAATGGAGCTGAGAAATTTAAAATATTTGTATAGTAATTAGTGAGTTGTGAATCAAAGAGACTCTAAGCCAGGTGTCCTCAGCAGTGCTCTGCTGCCCTTTTTAAGGCATGAGTGGGTGATACCAGCCAGGTCTGATGGTACCCTTGTTTCAGTACTCTGCTTTCAGCCTTCTTACTCCTTCTTAAAATGCCTCTCAATCCCTTTTGTGCTGCTGTCTGTCCTGAAGATGCCTGATCTTACCAGATCTCAGAATCTGCTGATGAATATCAGGAGTTCAGTCCTCTCACAAGGAGCTCCACGCTGTATTACTTGATAGGATGCTTTGTCTGCCCAGGGCTGTTGGCCAGGTAGAAAGCCCAGCCTTTCCTGCCAGGGTGATGGTGTTAGTGCTTCTGTGCCAGTAATTGTATTCCCCAGTCTTCTGAATTACTGCACAGATAGGATTAGTCTTAAAAAACAGCTCTATTCTTTCGTTTTACAACATTATGTGGGGAAGTGAAATGAGGTTTGTACCTGAATCCCTCCCTGGTGAGGCTCATTTACCTTTGACATAATTGCATAATGAATGTTCTGTAACTAATAGCTGAATTAGAGATTAGTGTGCAGGAAATACATGTATCTGATGCGAGCCTTCTAGTGATGATATATCTGGATTATGTGCTTCTTGGGTAGCAATGAGGGCTAATAACTTGGAACTAAATGAAGTAACTTTTATATCTTTTTGGGTTTTTTTTCTTCTTTTTTGTAGAACCATAGAGCGGACCCAGAAGAACTATTCACAAAACTGGAACGCATTGGGAAAGGCTCCTTTGGTGAAGTCTTTAAAGGAATTGATAATCGGACACAGCAAGTGGTTGCTATAAAAATCATAGACCTTGAGGAAGCAGAAGATGAAATAGAAGATATACAGCAAGAGATAACTGTTTTAAGTCAATGTGATAGTCCTTATGTAACAAAATATTACGGATCATATTTAAAGGTAATGTAAAGTATTGCACAAAGATTTGCTAGCACCCAGTTGTTTTGAATGCTGCTAGGAAAAACACACAAACTTGAGGAAGAGTTATCATGCCAACTTGACCTTTTTCTAGTAGGTTTTGAACAGAGTTTTCACTTTCTTTTATTCCTTTCGCTGCTTGTTCTTTGAGACTGGAATTTGCACAAAATCACTAGAGAATGAATGGAGTTGATAGAGGATTCCTCTTGCCAATGCTGTTGCTTTTGGACCTTGGTTTTCTCTCTTCCCCCCACAGTTCCTAGCATAATTTTGTGGGCTTTCTGGGGAAGAAATTATCTTCATAGCTATAGAAACAAAAACCTTTCTCTGATATGGAAAGAAGCCCTGCACTGTGTAGAGATGTATTGGTAATTATGCAGCATCATGGGCCTGTGACAAAATAAAACTGACATCAGCAGTTATGTAAGCACTGTGTGAAATGTTATCTGAGGCATAATTTAAAAACAAACAAAAATGAAAACCTACAGAAAGAAAAAAATGTTGAGTAAGTCTTTTCAACTTGCAAAACTATCCAGTTATAATCACCTTAAATACTGCTTAAATGATCTGCAGTGTGTACATGTTTTGGATGATTTTTAAAAAGACTAAAATCATTTAATAAAAGCTAAGGCTTTTATTTAAGATATTTTATTTATTTAAGATTTTGTTTATTTAAGATAGTTAGAACTATCTTAAATGCCTGGGGTTTTTTGTTTGCTTGCGTTTGGGTTTTTATTTGGGCTTTTTTTGTTTGTTTTTTGTTTGTTTGCTTGGGTTTGGGAGTTTTTGTTGTTTTGTTTTGTTTTTTCTTTCCTTTCCCAGTCGTTTCTGGCTCCTTAAGCTATAATGGGTTTTTGACATTGTTCTAAGGACAGATCTCTAGTATATTAGAACAAGCTGGTTCTGCTGAAGATACCTTTGAATTCAGCTAGCAATGTTCCCCTGGAGCAGTGCACAAATGATACTGGCAGATCCAGACATGATCAGTCTTTTTTACAGTCATTTTTTTGTCTGTGATGAGCTCAGTCCTAAATATTATCCTTCTGGGTGTCCATCATTTTAACTTTGTGTTGTGAAAGCCCAGTTGTTTGCTCTGATGTACAAACAGGTCAAGGTGAATCTTGGAAAGTGTTTTTGCTTGGAAAAGGGTTTTGTTAAATTTCACAAACAGTGATCTCAGCAGCTGTAAATGGAGAAATGAAAACTTGATTTGGTGGGGATTTGTTTGGTTTGGTTTTTGTTTGTTTTGGGGTTTTTTTTTTGAGAGGTGGAAAAAGCTTTGTAAGTTATGAATTAACTAGGGAAAGAAAATAGTCTTTTCATTATTACAGCAGCTTAGGGACTGAAAGCAAAAAGGGTATTGCAAATCTGCCTAAGTACCTGAGCATCACAGCAGTTTCTTTGGCCTTATTATGCAAGTCTTTCACTTTTAATCCCTTTTCTTAGATAGTAAGTGTAGTTATTCTGCCAGTGCTATAAAACTATCAGCTTCTAGTTATTTTTTTACTTTTTAAAAATTCCTGGCAAATATAGGATTGTGTTAATGCTGCAGTACTTCCCTCACCGCTGTTTGAGTTCTTTCCATTTCTATTCTAGATGGATAAATTCTGAAAGATTAATGCTGATCTCCTGTTTACTTTTCACACTTCTGATATTTTTCGGAAAGGAAAATTTGTGTGTGTGGAGCTTGTGGAAGTGTTTATGGAATTTCAGTTACTTTCCCATGTCTTTAAGAAATTCCTCTCTTAAAAAAAAAACCAACCAAGAAAAAAAACCCTAAAATATGGTTCACAGGAATGTTTTCCATCCCAGACTACCCCTTGCTGTTCCCCGAGTAAATGAGTAAAAATGTCCACAAATAAATGATTCCTTTTAGTTCTGTAATTAAAAATAAATAAGTAACAGGACTGTTTAAGTAGTATCTTGGCTCTAAATTTTTCTTAGACTAGATTTGTCCTTGGTTACTAATACTAGATCTTTCAGCTTGAGATTCCTCAGAGGAAAGAGTGTATTAGCTTTGTTAAATGTGCAAATAATCCTTTATGCTGTCTTTTCATTTTAGTAATAACAGGTATTTTGAGAGGTGTATCTGTCTACTTTTTTTTACTTAATTGCTATAGCTTTTAACTTTTTATTAGCTATTACTCTGGGAATGGCTGTCAGCCTAAGTATTTAGCTGTGTAGTACTTCATTCAGGATTTAATTTCTCTATATACTGTAGACATCTCTTGGAAACAGTGAAATAGGTACAGTTGTATACCAAATGACTTTATAATTAAAGGTTAGAGAATACTGAGTCTAAGTTCTGAAAATTAAGACATCTTATTTCTTACAAAGCAAAGTCCTAGGCTGTAGAGATTAACAGCAGTTTTCCATGGATATGCTGGTACAAAGATCACATTAAAAGTGGTCCCATAGGTTTGCTGGTGAATACTTAGTTTTATATACAAAGATCACTGAAAACATTCCTAGAAATACCTTTTAAAGCAGTGGCTAAAGAGTGCATAAGCATGCAGTAAATAGAAGGTATCTCAAAATTTAATTTTTATTTTCCCCTTTGCATCTTTCTTTATTTACAGGAATACAAAACAGTCTGCCCTCTTTCAGATAATGCTTATGGAATAGAAATAGTTTACTCAAATATATTAATCTTACACGTAGCTTTCTCTGAAGCTCTAGAGGTGACATTAGAAATGTTTTTGAGTTTTGCACTGTTTAAATCAGAGGATCTTAATTTTTTCCTGAGTATACCAAAGCAAATTCTCAGTGCAAAGGCATTCAGATTGCCTACAACACTTTATTGATATTTTTAATTCAGTAATCTAAATCTAGTTTAAATCTTTAAATGCTACAAAATTTGATAGTTCTTACTTTGAAGGAACTGCAGTTGTGACCATGTGTTGGCTTCAGGTTTTTCATGTGCACCTCAGTTCATCCAATTGAACTGTAATGTAACATCTGCTGTTGTAACCAATTCTTGTTTTTTTTAACCAGTTTTAAGTAAGCTTTGAGTAAGCAGATTGTTCTCATCATCCATTTGTAGTCAGTTTCAGTTTTCCCTATTCGATAATTAGAAATTGTTTATGACTAAAACATGAAATAAGAGATGTTAACTCTGAGGCTTTTCCAGTTGCCAGCATTTCAGGTGAGAGATTTTATTTTTGGATAGTCTGTTCTACATATTCTGCAGCTTACAGTTTCCTTCCACTTCAGGGTGCAGAGCCAGCCTTGTGGCTGACTGGGATGGAGTGACCCAGTCTCGGAGAGCCTGAGGCTTACCAGCTACATGCAGGCTCTTCCAGATGCTCCTGCTGCTGGAAGGGGGAAGGGAAGAGCGTCTTTAGTTCAATTACTTGACTTACTAATTTGTAACTTAGTCAGCGCAGCTGATGCCGTGTAGGATACTCTTATGTTCTGCAGCCTAGCTGTCCATTAGCTACAGCTTATACATCTGACTTGTAAATGTGATTTTAAAAATATGGACAGTCCCTTAACATTTTTACCTAGCAGTGCAATGTTATTTGTCTGTTATCAGATATTACACTCTTTAAAAACCTTATAATTGGTACAAGATGTCAAGGTCTACCTCCTTGAGATTCTTGGGATAAAGCTGATGACAGTTTTCAGTTACTGTGACACAAAAGGGAGCAAAACCCCTGTATCTTTGCAATTTGGGGTACCTGTATTTCTTGAACTTTGGAGATTGAATAGGAGTTTCACATTGAATTAATCTCAGAGCTCGGGTATTAGTAATTTTTTTTCTTAAGTTTTCATTGGGTATCTGGCAAGATCTGTAGTGTTTTCTAAACATACTGGTAGGTGGTGTACAAGCATATAGAGTGTCAAAGGATGCACCATAATAAACACATTTGTGTATAGCAATAAAATATTTGACCGTTATATTGTGTCTTTCACAAATGTGTGTAGAATTGTACAGCTGTGTTAATGGACCTTCTGTACCTACAAGAGAACTAAAATCCTGATGTAGATGTCTGTAGATGTTCATATTTGTGGTAGGTTAGGATCTAAATTTGTCTCATAATCCTGTATTGCACTTTGATTGCAATTAACATCACACCTCAATAAATAAACCATTGGTTGTGGAGGGTACCCTTGAAAGTGATAGTGCATAGCAATGCAGCAGTGTGAGTTACGCTCGATAGCTAAAATTAGTGTTTTCCGAAGGCCTAATGGCTTGTCAGAATGTATTACTGCTTTATCTGTTCAGGCAAGAAAAAGATTAAGGGTATTAAAAGTTATCCTAGTTCTGATTACACAAATTTTTGAAGCTTGATAAAATACTTTGAGCTGTACTTTCCATATGATCCCATAGAGACAGATCTCTTGATGACTGAAATGTCATGATTATTTTCCCTATTTGTGCCATCTAGCCAAGGGGTTTAAAGATCTGCCCTCTTAACTGTCACAGCCACCTGGGCTTGTTCTTTTCTTTTGCAGCTAAATCAAGCCTGAAGATATTACCAGTTTTCCAGATTTGATTATGGAGAACTCTATAGTAGCATCCAGAGACTTCCATTAAAATTGTGCAGCATTTTGTGCAGCAAAGCTTTGAGACAATCTAAAGATACTGTTTGTTCTACATTGTCTATTTATACTTGATTGACCTAAAATAGCTAGGAAAAAGGTTGTTCATGCCTGGCTAGAAAACATCCACCCCTGGTTACAGTGGGTAGCAGCAGTTTCTTTGAGACATTATTTCAGAAACACAGTACTTATTCATTTTCACCCTATACTGTTTTGAAGTAATAGTCAAATCCTCCAAACATGTCTGGTAACCACAATGTTTGCCTTAAACTGGAGTTCCTTGCAGGTCTTCTCAGCTGACAAAGTTGGGCTTTATAAAAGCTGCTAAAATTAGCCAGCCCTTCCCTGCTGATCTCATAATATTGGAATAGACTCTCATAAATGGTGTGCTTTTTAAATTCAGCGTAAATCTAATAGAGCACACTTTGTTAAGATAATTGGATGTGGTACTTTCAGTAACTGCACCTTTATTTTCTTGTTTTCTTTAGATTTCTGTCACTAGTCAGGCAATAGGGTGGGAAAGTATACAATGTAGAATGCAAGAGGCTTTAAAAAGTGCTTCTGCCATAAGCTTGTGCTCTGCTGTAAGGAACTAGCATTAGTAAATATTTGCTGGAGACTTACACAGTGTGTGTGGTACTTCATCAGGTCTGTTTCAGTTGAGTATTTTTTAAAACAGTTTTTTAAAATAATGTTTTATTTGCAGTATTTCTTAGAGTAATATCCCATAGATTAATATTTGGGTTTCTTCTGAAATGTGAGGGTACTCTGGCAAGTAAATATCAGAAGATCCCAGTTTTGAAACATACAGTCTGTAGATCTGATACCAAATCTTTCTGGTGTTGTTTATATGAACCAGCTACCTCCTGCAGCTACATACCAAGGGTAAAGTCAGCATCTAGAAATTGTGTTAGAGGAATTTGTCAATTCTAGTAATCTAGTAGTTGAGACATCTCCACAAAGAAAGGACAGAAACTCATGTACTCCCAGGGGTTGAGGTGCAAATGGGGAGTAGTGAAGGAGTATGTGCATTTTGCAGTATTACTAGAAATAAATAATTCCTAAGATAGCTTCCTTAAGTCATACTTTTTATTGAATTGTGTTGCTCTTGTCTTTGACCTTTTAATGGCCGATTTCAAATCTCTGATCCAAAAACTTTGGGAACCTGAATGTCTTTGTAGGCTTCCAGGTCTGGCAGTGCAGTTTCTCCTGACTGGTGGCTGTAGTGCTGCTTTGTGTCTCAAAGCTGTGCAGCTGCCCCCGTGGTAGGATGTAAGTCCTTAGGTACAAGCATATTCAAGGGCTGTCAGCTCCCACTTTTTGCTGGATCTGACAACTTAAGTTGGAGCTTGTGGACATGTTAAATAACACACTTGCACAGTTACCACATAGGTGAAGAGGCACCTACCAACTGCCCCAATTAAGCGTAAATTTCTGTTGTCCTTGAAGCATGTTCGTGCGCACTCTCTCACTCAAAAGTAATTTTAAGTTGATAGTATTTTCCTCAGACAAGAGGCATGGTGATGTTACAACAGTTAACTATTAAAATTGTAATGCTTCTGTATCACAAATGACTGGAATTAATAATTCTAATGCAAAGACAGACTTTTGTAAGAATATTAGAACACTTAATTTAAACTTAAACCACCACTACCAAATCACTTTTTTTCCTCTTAAGTTCCATTCCTTTATGTTAAATAATTTTAGATACCAGTTAGCAAAAAATAATTAGTTGTAGGGGAGTGATGGTGATGGGGGGTTTGGTGCTTTTTTGAAATGTGGAAGTCCAACTTTAATTGATATCCAGACATCTTGCACAGGACCTGTGTGATCATCCTGCAAGAAGTAATTACATGTAACTTGATGGACTGGGATTCTGCATTTGCATTCTCCTCACAGTATCCTGGCAGTCTATTGAAATATATAATTTATTTTTTAATGGCAGCCTTGGACTTGTAACAATTCATGCCTTCCTTTACAGGGCACAAAACTATGGATAATAATGGAATACTTGGGTGGAGGGTCAGCTTTGGATCTTGTAAGTAAATGATTTAATGTTTTTTGCATTATAAGTACTAGTGAACCTTATTTCATTGTGCTTTCATATCTGTATAAAATCCAGACCCTGGAGGCGGCTGATAGTACATCACTGCTACATTGTAATGCTTCAAAAAGTGTGAATTTGAATGGTAGTTCTGTTACATTGAATTGATGTTGATTTTTTTGTTGTTTGTTTGTTTTTACTGTTTGTCTCTAAGCATTTGAAAGCATCCATTTGTTCTCAGTCAAACATAGGGGAATTTTTTTTTAGTATGAGGAGAAGTACTGTTCTTGCCATATGTGGTGGGTTTTGGGTCGTCTGTCTGTCCCCTGTTCCCTCCTCCCAGTAGAATATTCATTACAGTTGAATAAAAAATGTTTACTTTGGGGTTGGGTCTCGGGAATGAATGAAGCATGTGCCCACAGTACAGTTAATTTTAACTGGTTTAAAGGTGTTGGGTTTTCCATTTTCAAATATTTTCAGTTAAGCATGAAAGTGCCTTTTACTTAAGATAGTGTAGCATTCATGAAGGATGTAGCTTAGAGAGTACAAGAGCACAGTCCACTGTGTGTGGATGTGGTTTCCCCATACTTTCAGTACAGTTCTGCCTCAGCTGTAAAGCTGGGTGACCCACCCTTTCCTGTAAGATATTATAACTCAGTCTTTGGTGGTGTGATTCTGAAGGGAAAATATCAGTGTTACAGAATGGTGTTAATTACCTATTTGCTAATAGTGATCCTGCCTGCAAGGGCTGAAGTATGTACTTAACTTCACAAATCTATTTAAACTTCTTTATGAAATTACATCACATCAAGTCAGCTGCGGGAACTCAGAAGCACAGTAATTATGTGCAGCATGTAGTAGTTTGTAACTCTGGAACTTACTATTTTTGAGAAAGGGGCTGTGAGATACTTATTTTTTAACACTTTCAAGTAATTCACAGTCATCTGTGAAGGGTCAGAAATAATGAAATAGCTTTTACCTAGTGACAGTTGAAGACACTGAACCTTTAGAAGAATAAAATGTTTAAGTCTTGCCTCATTTGCCCAACTTAGCCATACCATACCATGGTGTTCAGTGCTGTGTTGTTGGTATTTTTTTATGGTGGAATCACCCACCTTAATTGCTTCTGTTTTATTTACGTAGCTTTCCAATGTGCAAAGTTTACGCTTATTCCATATTAGCAGCTTTATAGTAGCATGATCTTGATGCAAATGCAAGCATGGAATAAAAAATGGTGGAACAAGGAAAAATATATTGTTAAATGTAAAAAGCAGAGTCAATAGACTATTTTATTTGGAGAGAAGCTGAATTTCTTAATTGAATTAACTAAAATGCAAGGTTCAGTCTGCTGTGCTTGCTGTCTGTAGGAAACTATAGCTTTGTGTAAAGTTAGCTGTAGCTTCTCACGTGCATTGCATACTGAGGGGAGTGCATGCTGTGTATGTTAGGAAAGTAACAGCATTTTCGATATATTATCAGTAGAGAGGATGTGAAGATCATTCTAATGGCACCTATTTCTGATAGAACGTTGACATACTTCACTGAATATTTTATGAATTCTGTTAGTTCTTTAAATATACTTCAAGTTTAGAATTTAATTCAATAACAAGGCAAATATTAGATACAAGACTAAAATTATTTTAATGTGTCTTTTCTGTAAAGCTGCGTGCTGGCCCATTTGATGAGTTCCAGATTGCTACCATGCTAAAGGAAATCTTGAAAGGTCTTGACTACCTACACTCAGAGAAGAAAATTCACAGGGATATAAAAGGTGCATAACGTTTTAAATGTTACTTTGTTATAGCTTCTAAAAAATCATAAGAGCAGTAATCTAATTTAGATATTATGTTATTTTCCCTTGGTAGCTGCCAATGTCTTGTTATCAGAACAAGGGGATGTTAAGCTTGCTGACTTTGGAGTTGCTGGGCAGCTGACAGACACGCAAATTAAGAGGAATACCTTTGTTGGAACTCCATTTTGGATGGCCCCTGAAGTTATTCAGCAGTCAGCATATGATTCAAAAGTAAGTATGAGAGCAGAATAGATCCAACAGAAATTACTTTGGGTTTTGTTCTTTTAGCTCTATAGGTATAGAGAAAAAAAAGCAGATTTCAACTTACAGGGTTTCAAGTACAGTATGGTATTTGCGTGTCACTGTAGTCACATGCCAGACCCATGTAAACTCACCAAGTAAATTGATGCTTTCATGTTAAGATTCTTTCAGAGGAACTCTCTGGATGCTTTCAGTGCTGCGGGTTGATAGGTTGGTTTGAATTTCAATTCAATGTTTCACACTTAACTCAAACAGTAATAAAGCTTTCACAAATTAGAATGCCATCGGAATTTACCAGTTTATTTAAAGCCAAGATGATGGCTGAAAATTTACTTTCTTCTCAGGTTTTTATAAACAGCTCTGGATATGACTTCTTCAATGGTATTTCTGAGGACCTGTGTAACGCTGAAGCTTTTAGCACAGGTGGCTGATCTTGAGAAGGAAAAAAGTAACTTAAACTATAGGATGGGTGGCTGTGGTAGCATTATGGTACCTTGTAAATTTCTTTTTTATTGGGAGCTGTTGGTGGATGATTAATTGCAAATGAGAGTTTCCTGTGTGAACTAGCAGTAGAAAAGCAGACCTCCATGTTATTCTGAGGGTTGGGAACTGCTGCTAGAAATGAGAATAAGGAGAGAACAGTTCCCACTTCTCCCATGTGTATACTCACAGAACAACCTAGAGCATGTGGTTATTGAAATGCCAGTGTACTTTGGTGCTGGCACTGGACTTTCTACACTCTGTAGATAGAATCTCAAATAGGAGCAAGAAATCTAAGAATCTTGGTATATGCAAAGTAATACTTTCATACTGTTTTTTCTGAAATAGCAAACATGTAACTGCGCTTGTGATGTGCGCATAAAGAAAAGACTGTTGAATATCTGAGATGTTCTGAAGATTCACACTCCAGGAGGCTTTCCTAGAATTGTTCAGACGTGAAGGAATTTGTGTACATATCACGAGAGTTCTTGCTGATAAGAAGGAGCATGTGCATGTAGTTGTAGTTCTCATGTTTAGGGTTTCAGTGCACACTGTAATGTACTCCCTAGGGCATTTTGGAAAAGCATGGTACCCTGCTTCAAAAATGTGTGTCATTCAGTCAAAGTGAGAGTAATTCCTGTTCTGCTTGCCCTGTGTATAAATCAGCTGTACCACCCCTTCATTTGCATTCTCCCAGCAGTGCCCTCCCCCTTTACTTTCTATGTCAAAATCTGGTGGGAAAGCAAAGGAGGTAGGACAGATGAAGGGTTTTGGACAGGATACATGTCAGTTTCTAGGCTGATACGGATGAATATGTTTGACATCCAGGCTGAATTTTAACCTTTCTCCTTCTCTCCCTACTTGACAGAAAATAAAATAGAAATTCATACACTTTTGTAGGGGCAGAGTTTTATAAGCCCCATCTCTTCTTTCAAAATATTTTGCTTCAATGTAAAATTGTTGGCTATGATAATTTCAGTAATGAACAATGACCTAGTTTAATTCCTCAATGTTCTTGTGAATAGGAAAGGAATATGGGAGAGATGGAAATTGTAACCCTTGTTCACTCTATGGCCAGCTTTGGTTTATGACTCCTGTGCCAAGTGTGTAGTCTACCATTGCCAGCCGCTTCTTAAGGAGAAACACCTTTAGTGAGCTTTATAACTATTACAGGACACCTAAAAAGATGCAAGTAATGTGTATTTCTCTTGGGAAAAATTTCTAAATCAGAAAAAGAGTTTTCTAGTTCTTAAAATACTTTGCTACAAAGACAGAATTTGTTTATAATGCTTATGTTTTAATAATTTTACGTTATGTAAAATTATTCTTCCTTATTCTCCAGAAACTTCCTAACAGCCTGTTAGGAAAGAAATTAAGTGATCACCTGCTGGATTTGATTCAGCTTTGTTCCTTTACAGTGAGGTGTCAAACAAGGTTGGATTAAATGAATGAATTAAATATAGGGAGTCTGTGACAGTTTGTAGTTCATTATATAGAAAAAGAAAATCAAAAGAAGATTAAAGTTTCTGAAGCTTTTTCCCAAAACATTTGTGTTTAAGTGCATGTTTAACTTGCTGACAGTCTTACAACAATGACAAAATATGCCACAAAAGTGATGTTTTACATGTTTGTCAGACTGATTAAGTTACCCAGATCTTTGGGAATTACAGCCTTCAAGTATTAGAAAGGAATCTTTGTGCATTTTCTACTTAGACCAAAATTAATTTCATCATATAGATGCAGTATATGTGAAGATTTCGGTTATTACATACTTAATCATGATAGCCCTTAATTTTGTCCTAAAAGTAGTTTTTTTCTTTCTCAGGCTGACATCTGGTCATTGGGAATCACTGCTATTGAACTAGCCAAAGGGGAGCCTCCCAACTCTGATATGCATCCGATGAGAGTTCTGTTTCTCATTCCGAAAAACAATCCTCCAACTTTATTAGGAGAATTCAGTAAACCTTTTAAAGAATTCATTGATGCGTGTCTGAACAAGGACCCAACATTTGTGAGTAGATGTGTGTGTGTATATATATAGATGTTTTGGTTTTGTTTTTTACTCTCTCATGCTTGCAAAGCATTTTGCTGGTGTGGGTGCCTCATAATTGATTGAAATAATTTCAGAGACTGCACTTTCCACTGTTAATAGTAGTGGTTTTTAACAACCATGTCTCCATCCTAGTCTCTTTTGTTTAAAACACTGAATGGGGGAGGGGAAATGCTGGAAGAAATGACGGTGGCAGAGGCAGCTTCCTAAAATGCACTCAAACCTGGGATAATGTCAGAAGAGAAGCTTTAACAGAGGAGAGAACTCGGATCTTTTTCTTCAGCAGAACTTTTGCTGTCTGTCTGAATTCTGCTTACAAGGAAATGTTGCATTGGAGAATTTTGATTAGTCATTTTCCTGGGTGTGTACCTTCTAGCATAGAAGGATAAGTAGTATAGTTTGTGTGCAACTTGATTGTATTTTTAGAGTGCTCGTAAATGTGGATTACTGGCTTTTCTTGACTTCCTGTTTCACTAATTTCCTGATACTATATGAGTTAGTTCTGAAGTCAGTTGTCTTACTAAACCTCCCCTATTAACATTTAAAATCATGAAATGTTAGCATAACATTAAATATTTAAGTATTTCTTACAGCGCCCTACTGCGAAAGAACTTCTGAAGCACAAATTCATTATGAAAAATGCCAAGAAGACTTCGTATCTGACTGAACTGATTGATAGGTTTAAGAGATGGAAAGCAGAGGGACATAGTAGTGACGAAAGTGATTCCGATGGTTCAGATTCGTAAGTTTATTTTCAGTTTAGTTGCAGTTTCTCTGTATAATTAACACCTCTTCTGTATATCTGTCTTTGTTCCATATGCTTTTCATTGGCTTCTTTGAAGAAAACCCCTTGTATGAATCTAAACACTAATGCTGAAGTCAAGCTACGTGTTCATTACCACTTTAAACTTTCTCTCTCTGAACTTAATTTCAGTTCTGTTTAAGTGCTCTGCATTTCCTAGTCTAGAGCTAGCGGTTATACCAAAAACAATGAATCATAACTGGAAATATTGCAGAGCAAGGTTGAGGTGTATGAAGTTTACACAATGCCTGTGGAACAGCATACATTCTGTAAGCCTCATGCTAATCTGGATATCAGATAACTGTTTTAAATGGGACGCCATGGGAGAACTTAAGCTTTATGGGTAGATAACATCTTCTCTTTGCTTTGATAGTATTTCAATTTATTCAGCTTCTGAAGCTGTTTTTTTAAAGTTCGGTTAAGGTTTCAATATACATTTTTCTTCTTATTTTAAGGAATACAGAACTAATCTATATAGATTTATTATGTATTTGGGTTGCCTGCGCTTGCTTAGTGTTAAGTTGTGGCTAGTATTATGTACATCATATCCTTTTTCTTCAGGGAGTCTAGTAACAAAGAAAATAACTCCCATCCTGAGTGGAGCTTTACTACAGTTCGAAAGAAGCCAGATGCAAAGAAGCTGCAGAATGGGACGGTATGTACAGTCTGAAGAGTTCTTCCTAAATGCTGGTTTTGAAGCCAGTTTAAGTAATTACTCACTTTTCATAAGAACTGGCTATCTTTTTGTAGTTCAAGGGATGATGATGATTTAGTGGTGTTTCGTGTGCCCGTGTCAGCCTTAAGTGCAAGAGGTACCACATACTAATAGATCAGTATCTGTTCATAGGGATGGGAATCTAAAGGCTAGTATCATCTTAGAGAGGAAGAAATGAGCTGCTTTTCTGACGATATGTGACATTGTTTCAGATGTGTCATCAGGCATCGGTTTCCACATCACGTAACGTTTGTTGATGTACTGTGCCTCCATTGTTTTTGTAAAGTATTTCAAGTGCTTTGTTGAATTTAACTGAACTTTTAAAATCGTATTTGCTGTGTTAAATACAGTGTGTACGTTGTAAAGGAATATGCTAATGTAATCCTTATTTGCTAACTTTTAGGATCAGGATCTTGTTAAAACCCTGAGTTGTTTAACTATGATAATCACCCCTGTGTTTGCTGAGGTAAGTCTTGACTTAAACTTGTTTGAAAGCATTACCCAAGTTTCTGACAAGTTTTGTAAGTTTTACCTGTTTTGGTTTGCTACTCAGCTCAAACAGCAGGACACAAATAATGCTAGCAGAAAGAAAGCAATTGAGGAACTTGAGAAAAGCATCAATATGGCAGAAGCAACGTGTCCAGGGATCACAGATAAGATGGTGAAGAAACTTATGGAGAAATTTCAGAAGTAAGCTAAGGAATTTTTTGTATGCATTGGAAAAAAAAAAGTTTTATTTAAAAAAAAATAATTTAAATTAAGTACTTGTGCACAGGAAAGGTTAGCTGACACTGAACTGAGTATATTGGGTAAATTAAAGTAGCTTAATGATAAGTGAAAGATCTGCTATGTCCAGTGCTTTAAATTTTTACCCTTGGTAGTTTTATGTAGCGCTTTTGTTTGAGACTAAAACTAACAGTAACAATAACTATAGCAGTTTGATCTTCTAGTGCTGCAACTTTACTGTAATTGTCATACCTTGCTTCCTTTAATTTAGCCTGCAATTTGGTCATAAGCATGTTTATAGTGAGTAGGGGAGCGGGGGAATCTTTTAAGTTATCTTTTTAGGGAATATTTTCTTGAAAATGTCACTTCTGGGGTTTTTTTTTCCTATGAACCATTGAGATGAGTTTAGTGATGCAGAAATAGTTATGTACTGTTTGCCAAGCTGAAACAATGTAATTAACAATTCTTACTGGCATTTTTTATCTATAGATTTTCTGTTAATGACTCATCTTAAGAAACTTCACATAATTGACTGCTGTTTCGTATGGACCCAGTGAAACCCACCAAAACTACTTCAAGCTTGGCAGTGCTTAGCTCATGAGCTCCTTGTGCCTTTTGGATCTTTGCAACATATTGATGGTGATTGAGGATTTGAAAGAACCTACTCAACTATTTTGTGGCAGTGCACATGGTTTTATATTTTCAGGAAATTATTTTGTAAAGAACAACTTTTAATATTGTAGTTTCACCTGTTTAATCTGATAAATGTTGAGGTGCAGTTTTGCTTTTAGAAATAACCATTACTTTAGTTAATAGAAAGTGCAAGTACAGTATGTTTTGATGCTATTTTGTTCCTGTACATGGGGATGTACAGGTCTTTTGTATTCATGCGTTAAACTTTTGTAAATCACTAACAAGCTTCAGAGAAAACAGCTTTTTCACAGGCGTATTCAAAACATGTAGTGGCAAGGGTATTGCTGTAGCACCTGCTTCAACCAGCATATAGTTATCGTGCCCTGGAAGATAAACCTGCAACAGTATCTATTATAATTCTAAATTGGTACAGTATTTTAGGCAGCTCTATGATTAAATATATTTGAGAGCAATATGTCAATAGTTTGCAGGTGATATGTAGCAACAGGAATATCCTGATGTACAGTATATGTATTACCTTTTAGAACAGGCTTTGAAGTAGTAATTCAATCTTATATCATCATGGTAGGAAAATTTAAAGCAATACAGTTGAGGGGGTGGGGCTTTTGGCAATAATGGACAAAACCTGAAGTCCAGTTTAACTTAATTTAATATTTTTTCCTCTGAGTATACATGCCTGGGTGGAAGGGAGCCAGAGAAGCCGAGCGTCACATGATACATACCTCACAAGCAGGTATAAGTGTAACACCAGCGTTCTGTGTGGTGGTGTTGTTTCTCCTGTAAGATATTTATACACGTTTTTGTTCTTAAATACATTAAATACAGTACATCAACTTAATTTGTTTATAATTTTCTGAAAGTGTATTTTAAATATGTATTTACCAGTTAATATGCAAATAACTGAGTTATAGATATTCTTTCACAAAAAGGTAGTACTGTGCAGTACGGAGTGATTTTTTTCTATTTTTTTTTTCCATAAAAAGTAGGTAAGACTATAAAGTTGCTTTCAGTTATATATTTATGGTACTGCTAGATGGGTAATATCTTCTTTTCTGTTTGTTTTTTTTTTCCCCTTTTTCAACCCAGTATGTATATTATGCTGAAGTTTTGAACTGGGATTGTTTTTCAGTACTTATCTGTGGAACTGTTGGTGTAAATTTATTTTTGATAAAGGCAGGGTGTGTTTATTTTATGGTTCAGACCTGCACATTTTGTTTTTGCACAAAAGTCATTTTAAATAATCTGAAATATTTCTGCCAAATATTGAAAAAGTAATGGTGTGCAAGTAAATACTGCATTTTTAGTCAAATGTTGCCATTACATCGTTTTTATATAAAGGACACTTGTGAGAGATGGTGGTTAGATATGCCAAGGACAATTATTTTCAATGGTGCCTACACTGTAAAAAAATTACTTTTAACTCCTTGTTTTAATTTTAAAGAAATGTTTCTGTTTAAAACTTTCATCTGCTATATAACTGAAATTCGATTAGAATTTATATCTGAGAAAAAAGTCTGGAAATAGTTTTTGAAAACAATAATGTTATGGATTAAATAAATATTTTTATAAATGTAAAAGCAGCAAAAGTTGTAAATACAGTTGATCTGAAGCTTTACAAAATAACTGCATCACAGAAACAAATTGTAGTGCTCCTCTAGCTTCTGTAGTTGTTAGTCTTGTAAATCTGTTTATAGATGAAGCTTATTTCAATGTTTTGGGGGGTTTTAAATGGTTTAAAAATAAATATTTAAGTTCTGTAAACTTTCATGAGAGCTTGTTCTGTTGTGCGCTTTATTCTGGATTTTGGTAGGTGTGTAGAGGTGTGTGTATACCTCTTAGAATCTTGTGTTCTAGTTCAAGAAAGGTGTTCCTTGCACAGAGTTGCATGGTTGCTTTGGAAAGGTTTGGGTCCCCCCCATGCTGTTCTTGTCCGGAGGACACCTACCAGCTGCTACACCACAGGGAATGCCGTAGACAGATGGAGCAACCCCAGGGTTCAGCTTGATTCCATTCCTAAAGAGGAGTCTTCAGGATCTGAGTGCTGAGATGAACCTGCACAGCCTGTGGCAACACGGTAGAGATGTCAGAACACTCTGGCTTCGTTCTGAACTCAGCTTTGTGGAGTGAAGGTACAAAAAGGCCTGTGCCACAGTTACCTTGTCTTTCACTTCAGCAGTCTTGATCCAAATCTCATTCTAAAGAAATTTCATACATGCCATACAAATTTCTCAGAATTAAAAACATGTTTTTACTTCCATGTCACTTCCCGTAAGGTGTTCTTTTTATGTGGGAGACCGAGGAGAGAGGTGATGGGAATTCCTCTCTAATGTTGCTCTTCCCTGCTGATGCAGGGTCTTTAATCTATGCAACTCTATAAAGGTAGGTAGGGTTAGTGAATTAAGGGGGAAATTGGAACTGTCCTATTTGTGATATGACTTGAACAAATTGCTGAACTACGGTGCCTCTTCTTTTCCTGTGAAATGGGTGGGATGTATACCTACCTCGTAGGACAGTGTGGGGAAAAACTCATCCAGTCTTGTTCTCTTCAAGTCCATTCAAGGATTTTTATTGTACTGCATATGGCATTTCTGCGCCTAAAGCCTCTGTGCATCATAAGACTATAACTCTAAAGAATGGATGTATTGCTGATTTCCAGAGAAAAGTTGTTATTTTTCCCCTCCGTGTGCTAGTTATTGATGAACTGTGTAACTTAATCAGCAGTATTCTGTTGCTGGCAGATAGCTAATGGAAAGCTATATCAAAATATTAATGCAGGAACCATCTTCTTGCTTGTTTGGTTCATTAGGCTCCCCACTGTAGACTGAGAATGGATATTGAAGTAGTCTTAAAGTAGTCTGAATCTCAGAGAAATGTATTTGTTCTTGGGTAGATGAGTCCTTTATCAATGTAGCCATTCTTAAAACCCTTGGTCTCTGACTCCTAGAACACTTCTGTACAGTAAGCATGTAGTATGGTAAGCACCTGTTCTTGCATTCAGTTGAATGTCTATAGCTGAATAGGAGAGTATATAGGTTCTTAACGTGTTTGCACAAAGTTTAGTAATTGTTAAAGGCCTGATTTTTATCACACTGTTTTATGACTTAACACTGTAATAAAATTATTTTCCTCTTTGCAAAATTTTAGTGGTATGTATGTTGGCTCACCTTATTTCACATTTTTCCAATAAATTAATTAACACTTACACAGAGATGAGGCAAATACACCGAAACCTGTCTTAGTGCTTCTCCTAGGTGAAGTTCTTTGTATACTGCGTGTTTTGCTTCTTCCATGTCTTTCTTGCCATCCTCATTTTCTTCCCTGCTGAGACACAATCACTTGATGAATAGATGTTCTTACCTCTTTTGGGTGAATAGGGCTGAGCAGGGACTGTCGGGAAGGACTTACTCAAGGGTTATTTCAATTGTTCCTTGACACGTGAGCCATTGCTTACTGGGATTGTTCCTTTATTTTAGTCAGTCCCAAGAAAGCTGGTTTGCACAATGAATTTAGCTTGAAGATGTTAATTTCTGTCACTTACTCACAAGTTGCTTTGTTCCTCTGCTATTGTTGGCCATCATGTAGGATGTGCTAAGGCTCAGTGCACATGCTGTGCCCCAGTGCTCTCTAGTCAACGGAAAAATCCAAAAATAGTTCCCAAGTCCTTGTCTCTCCCTCTCAATGCTCTTTTCCCAGCATAGTCCTGAATGCCAGAGCTGGCAGCTCCTGGAGGTTTGGGCTATGTGTGTTCTGGGATATGCTCAAGGTACAGCTGACCTGCACCAGCCTTTACTTGTGTTTCCACATGCCTGCAGGAGCTAATAGTGGTCGTAGGTTTGCCCGTGTGCTTAAGGTACAACCCTTTAAGGGATGTTCTCTGAGGAACATGTGTGCAGTCTATTTGCTACGCTGCTGCTTTTTTCCCCCTCTACCAAGCCATGCATATAGCCTGCCATACTTAAATGCTGTATTGTATTGAGTAGTGGTTCTTGCTCTTCCCAAGGTGCAGAGCTTTCAGAAAGGGAAGAAACAACTCTAACCTGAAAGTTTAACCCTTTTTTTTTTTTTTAATAGAACCTGTGCCAGAGCAGCATGTGGTGTCCTTTGAAGTTCACACAGAGTAATCAGGAGGAAACCCAAACTTCCAGTGTTCACTCTTGTTGATTTAGTGCATTTCTTTGGGCAATCAACCAAGAATGTGGTTGTTTTCAGCAGCAGTCGGGGATCTCAGCAAGTCTCTGCAGCTGCAGAGGCAGCGAAGGCACAGGGAGAGCCAGCAAGCTGCTGCAGGAGAGGGAAACCAGCCTGGCAGCTCTGTGGAGTGATGAGGGCTGCCATGGAGCTGGGAGGTGCAGGGGAAGGTGGGCTGGGGTGCCTGCAGGGCTGGGAGTGCGGACTTGACAGGGCAGAAGGAGGAACCCAAAGCTCATGTGTGAACAACTGATTTTTATTGTCTGGCTTCTAAAACAAAGGACAGCAATGTGCAGGGTGAGCAGTACCCCTAAGCCCAGTTCTTCTTACATTTGAACCTGTTCTCTGTCTTTGCCCCGGCTTCCTTGTTTCTGAAATCCATTCTAGCAGGTCGCAGTGATTTCTCAACCATGGATTTACTGGGTTGTCCCTCTCCTTATGGTCATGGTCTACAGAGTCTTAATAGGGTTGTTCTTAATAAGATCCTCCCCTAAAATCTTACAAATGTGGCATAATTCTCCAGTTTTCTGAGTATATTTCATGTAGTTCAGAGGTAATAAGTTTTTGTAATAAAAAGAAGTGTCTTTATACCTTTATGCAATAAGTAAACCAGGAACCCCCTCCTGCTGCCTCATGGGTGGTGACCAGTCCTGTCTCCTGCTCCTTTATAGATAGAAGCAGCCCTGGTAAAAATAATACTGTACTCATGTAGCAAACAGGGATGTTTCAAATCACCATGGTTACAGCAGACTTCCTAATGGAAGGGTGAGCACCAGCTGCCTGTTTCTTTCCCACCCCCTCCTGAGACCTTTCCCCCCTGCTGCTTGACTGAGGCCTAATTCAGAGGAGCAAGGGGGCCCTTATGTGCCTCACTCCCCCAGATTTAAGCAGGGCACTGAGGTGCCAGGGCTGTGGAGCTGCTGCCAGAGAATGACAGCTGATGAGCCGAAGAAAAGTGGAGCCTATACAACTTCACTCACTGACCCCTTCCCAGTGCTCACTGTGGTACGCTGCTGAACCATTTACAAGCACTGCTGGGATGTTTCTTGGGGCAGGATAATGCTCTGAACTGGCCAGACAGAACAATTTGCTTCCTCCGTGGCTCCAAGCAGCACAAGGAACACCCCGTCCATGCAACCTTGTCCTCGAGGACCAAGTACTCCCTGCAGCACTGAGGAGGCAGGATGGAGATGGGCTCCAAACTGAGCCATTGGCTGTGTCCATGGGGGGACAGCTCCAGGAGCAGCCTCCCCTGATCATCCTGCTCCTCTCCAAATGAGCCTCAAGCAGCCTTCCCACCACTGTACTTCCCTGCAGCTGTGAAAAATAACCCAAATATTTTTTCTTCTCCCCAGTGAAGACTCCAGAAGCGGAGCTCCAAGCACGGCCAGCAGACACCAGCTTGAGCAGGACACAGGGTCTTTGCAGGGCTTAGAGCCCCTTTGGCTGGAGCAGAACCCCCATGTGTGGTGGCAGAGATGCACCAGCTTCCAAGAGTGATGCAGGGGATTGGTACATCTTCTGAACGCTGCCTTGCTGTCCATGAACACATCCTCTAGAGCTAAGAGCACTCACACGACACAAGCCCATCAACATTTCACGAGCTGTAAGCAGCCCTGCGAGCAACAGTGTCACCCCAGGTCAGCGCCGGCCACCTCTGCTCCCTCCGGCCAGTGTCAGGCACCTAGGTGAAATACTTGGAGGCCCCCCTGGAAGTCCTCTCCTCCGCAGCACAGGTGGCAAAGGACACCTCCTCATCTTCTTCATCCAGCTGGAGGCTGCCAGAGGAGAGCCGCACGCGGGCCATGGGCGCCCGCAGCACCCGGCCGTACAGGGAGCAGTAGTCGGCAGCCAGGAGGTCAGAGTCGGAGTCGCTGGACTCGGTGCTGCTGCCCACGTAGCGCTCGGCCGAGTGCCGCAGCCCCGGCGCCAGCCCGTGCTGCCCCGGCCTGTGCCAGGAGACGCCGGCTTTCCGGCTGCTCAGCGCGGGACACGGCCCCAGGGGCCTGAACTCGGAGCCGTAGGGGAAATGGATGGTTTTCATGTCTGACTGGCTCCAAGACCGCTTGGGAGGCTGCTCCTGAAGGCCGTAATCAAAGGAGCGAGCCAGTGCCCTGCTCTCTGCCGCCGGGGCCGTGCTTGGGCCTGGTCCCGTGCTTGCAGCATCACGGTGACGCTCCCCGGCCTGGGCCCCGCTCGGGCTCGGCACAGGGGGTTTTGCAGCTGTGGGGCTGCATCTGTCAGCTGTGTCCTCGCCAGGCACCGCTGTGTGGCCTGGGGGCTGCAGGGGCCTGTCCAGGTAGAAGAGGACCTGCGGGGCCAGGGCGGCCATGGCCGGGGGGCACGGCACGTCCGTGTACACCAGTGGCCGGGTGCTCATCTCCTGCATGTTGCCCACCGAGGTGCTTTTGTTGTTCCCAGCGAACTGGTGGTGGGGCCGGAAGGATGTCAAGGGGTTCCTGGCACTGAAGAAGTCAGCGGGCTCCCACGCGCGCTCCAGCTCCAGCTCAGCGTAGAGCAGGGGGAAGGCGGATGAGCTTTTGGAGTGGGGCAGGAAGGCGGGGGACGCCTCAGGCTTGGAGCGCTCCAGCTCGGCGGCGAATGTCACCTCCATGGCAGAGCTCCGGCGCCGGCCGCCCAGCGTGGGCTCGGAGGCGTGCACCCCGTTGGCGTGGTAGGAGCCCTGGGCTCCATAGGCCAGGCGCAGCTCCTCCACCTGAGCAGAGGGTCAGAGGGTTGGTGGGTGCTTGGACTCATGCTGAGCTCTGCCAGCTGGGGCTGCAATGCCGAGGCTCCCCCCAGCCCCGGAGCTACCTCTCACTGGTGCCGAGAGGACTTACCTGCTTGGAGACATCCGTCAGGAGGTCCGGGGAGGAGCGGCACTGCCTCTCGTCATAGTGGGATGTGTAGTGCTTCCTGCAAGGCCAAGAGCATGGGTGGGTGCATAGCCAGAAGGGTCCTGTCCTCCCCCATCACCCAGGCACTGTTCCCCTCCATGCCCCCTGGTACCTCTCGAAGGGCAGGCTCTTCATCTTTGCCTTCCTCCCATGCTCCAGCAGCTGCCTCTGTGTCCTCCCGCTGCAAGAGGGGAGATGTGAGCACCACCATCAGCCCCAGCCCTGGGCGTCCCAGGGGATGCAGCAGGACTGAGGCAGTGGTCTCTCCAGGAAAAGCAACTGTCAGTCATCATCCCATCACATCGAGCATTAAAGGGGAGGCTCAGAACACCTCCCACACCCTCCCTGGCCTCAGTTGTTTGGGTTTTTTTTTCCCTGTGACTTTACCTGTAGCGGAAACTGGAGCCCTTGCTGCACAGAAGGGCTTTGGGCTTTGACTTGGGCTCTTCAGACAGCCTGAAGAAGGCATGGTACTCCACGCAGGTCTTCCAGAAAGCTTTGCAGGCATCCCGACTCGCCATAGTGAATTCCAGCGTGTCCTTGCACAGTGCCTGTGAAGACAAACATCAGGGGCACAGGGCCAGGCTCCCCCATTTGCCCTCCTGATCCCCACAGAAGATTGCACTGGGCTGCTGGTGGCCCTGGGCAGTGCAGCATCACCCTGCTGGAGACATGGGTGGCACGTGCTGTGCTCAGGGTGGGAAGGAGAATCACTTACGAGCGGCAAAATGCATTTTATTCAAAACCAGGGACGTTGCATGGCTGATCCTCGGTCCACAGCTGCCTGCTCTGAAACCTGGCAGCTGCCTGCAGCATGGTACTTACAGAAATGTTTGCATGGAGCTTGATGAGAAAATGCTTCCTCTTGAAACTCAGTTTGCGAATTTTGGACCAGTTGAACGTGTTGATTTTTGTATTGCCCTGCAAGGACAGACACAGCAGTTACAGCAGGACAGGGCAACTGAGGATTGCAGAAATACAATGGGCCAAGACCCGAGCTTGTAGGACACTACACAGGACCCCAACTTGGCTCTCACTGCTACCAAGGTCTGGGGAAGGGGTGCCACGATTTGATGGTTGACCATCAGTTGGTCCCAAAAGTGGGGGACAAACCTTACAAAGGTCAAGGCAGGGAGTCCTATCTGTCCCACCTCAAACGTCACATCAGTTAATGCAGAGTTAGCCTTCCAGATGAACTAAGACCCTCCTCTCCTTTGCTGGGAAGAGTAGCAGAGCTCAGCTCACTCCCTCCCATACCTTTAGACCCAGCTCAAGCAGGCTGCAAGTGTACCTTGCCCCTCATTCCCATTATGCATCCATTTAGATGCAGTCACCCAACACTGGTGTCATGGCAGGACGAGATAAAAGTGTGTTACTCCATGCTGTGACACCGGGACCCTCTCAGCTTTCTGGGAGAGCCCAGATTTTAATGGGTTCACAGATGCTCTAATCATGCGTGAGGGGTGTTTATGACTCTGAATAAATAACCAGGTCTGGCAGTGCTAATTATGCACAGCAGGCCCACAGTTAGGGGGTTTATTTTTTTTTCTGCCCTGGCAAGATGTTCCCAGGTTGAAATTAGCTGTTATGGGAGGCAAGTGCTGCTTCATGCCGGCTGTGAGGAAGAAGGCGGTATTTATTCTGCAGCTATGCTGTGATTACAGCATTATGCAATTGCACAGACATGAGGTGGCTATTTTTGCTGGAAGATTATACGGTGAACACATGTGATGCAGCCGTGTAACCTGTGGTGCTTACACAGCCACGCTCACCATGACAAGGGTCACCAGAGCCCAGGCAGGCACAGTAGCATGCAGCTGGCACTGATGGGCATGGTGGGGCTGAGCCCTGCAGCCATGCCCCAGAGCATCATCTCCACACCCGAGCTCTGCTGGGGTAGGCTCCCTCTTGGAGGATTCGGGAGGATTTGGAGCGAGCACACGTGTGGGAGAATGGTCCCTCTCATCTGCAGATGATGTCCTGGGGAAAGGCCACCCCACCTGGGTGCTAGCAGCCTGCCCCAAGCCCTGGACTCACCCGCAGGACCAGCACTCCCATGTGTGTCACAGCCAGGTTGATCTGGGTCCCCTCGCCATCGCTGGCGGGGTGAGGGCGGATCCCGTACATCTCCAGCTTCCTGGCCACGTCCAGCAGCTGAACATCTGACTCAGCTGGTGTCTTCCCACTGGAGATAAGAATGTGCCAGGGAGCAACAAGAGTGAGAAGGCAGCTGCTGAAATTGGCTGAAAAAATGGCATTTTGGATGTGCAGGTGCTGCCGTCACACCCACCCCTCTGCCAGCCTGGCCTGCTAATGGGACCAGTCCCATCAGCAGGTGCCTGTTGGGTGCTTTGGGTGGGTGGCCATGGTGTGGAGCAGCCCTTACCCGTGTCTCCGGTGGTAGTGCATGATCTTGTTGTCCAGGTACTCCTGGTTGGGCAGGTACCTGTGCGTCGCCAGGTGCTGCTGGTCGGTCTCCTCATGGAAGTCACCCAGCTCGGCTGTGGGGGACACGGGAAGAGTGGGGTTAGGCTGCAAGGAGGTCACTGCAGGGGAAACCCCTGGCTAAGGAGCCAGAGCAAAGCCCTGTTGGTGCCCCCTATGCCCAGGCAAGGGGCACCAGCCCTGTGGGCACTCGCCTGCCCTTACACTGCAGCAGGTGGGAGACAAGCAGCGCCGCGCTCTTGTCACTGCAGGGCAGCTGCCCCAGAGCCAGGTCTTTCTTGATCTGGAGGGCGAAGAGGTACCTGTGGAGGGGGACAGGAACGTGCACTGCGACAGAGAGCCGGGCTCAGGAGAGAGCCTGGTGCCAGGCAGGGGTCTGTCTGTCCCCGTGCCTCTCTCTGTGCTCGCCCATGTTTCAACCCAAGGGATGCAGGTCCACGGGCACGGGAGGAGTGCGCAGCCCCTGGGTGCAACCATGACCAGTATGGCTCTGCCACTGAAATGCCCACCAGTAGGTTTCAGAGCTAATAATACTTCATGCTTTGGAGAGCATTTGCATCTCTCAGTGCTAACGTTCTGCAGAAGCACTGTCTTGGTGTTATTCTTAGTTCCTGTCTGCAGCGCGTTCTCTAAAGCGTAAGGGCTAACAATGTCATTTTTTAAAATAAAATTAAAGTTCTTCTTTCAGAACACAGCTTGAGGCAGGAGCTAGACTGAGAGAAGTCAGACTTGGTGCCCAACTGCTGAAGCCTTTGGCAGTAAACAAACTGAAGACTCTTAAGATGACTGAGCCTTCAAGTGGGTTTTGTTTAAAAACAGAGGATCAAGAAAAGATACTCCCTTGGCTTTTGATTTGTAAACTACAGAGCTCTTTCAATACTGCTGCTAACATATAAGTTGGGGTGAATGAAGAGAAGGAATTAAATGCATGCTTCACAATTGCAAAAATACAGGGCTGTGTGGTAAGACAGTAACAGAACAAGTACTGTACCTGGTCAGCTCTTCTCTCAGATGGCCGGGGTCCACTGGGAAAAATTTCACCATAAATTTGAAAAGAACCTCCTTAGGATCTTAAAACACAACATCTTCATAAGTTTTCTTTTACGTGTCTATTGAGAACATTTACAACTCTCTTCACACATGCTGTCTCCTTACAGAGAAATTACTCTGGGCCCTTGGAAATCAGGACTGGAAGCCCTTTGCACCAGGAACTCCATCCTACCCCCATGACCAGCCTGTCCAGACCCCCAGTGTCACCAATGGAAGCAAACAGAGATTTGGACACCTAAAAATTACTAAAGGAATAATTTTCCCAGCATTTATTTAAATTGCAAAGACTTCTGCCTGGAGAGGGGTTTCCACAGAGCAGTGCCAGGGGTGTTTGCCTGGAGCATGGCCACAGCCCCGGTGCAGTTGCCATCAGCAGGGCTGTACATTAAACTCAGCCCTCCGAGCACTTGGGATGCAACAGCTCCATAGGAGGCTGTTTGGGCAAAGCTTTTTTGTGGGATAAGTGAGAGCAAGTGGCCAAGCCCAAGGCAAAGAGCATGGAAGGAGGGAGTTCTGCAGGCATTGGCTGTCCCAGGACACAATGGGATGGCTCAGGGCTCCTCAAGGGACAGTGTCCTGGAAGAGCAGCCCAGAAGGGACATGAAAGAGGAAATTGGTGCCTGAAATACTCCCACTTCTGATGCACCCAGAAAGGGGAAGCTTTTTATCAGTCTTTCCCCTTACAGGGAAATTCATGCAAACATTGTACTGCAGCTGCCCCATGGCAAGCACTGGGGTCATGGCCTCATGATTTGACCACCTTCTGGTCCTCATGTGCTGGGGAAAATACTGTTTGGTTCCCTGCAGTGGAGGCAGGCGTAGGCTGAAAGGGGCACTGTGTTCACTTTGGTCGTGGCTGTGGCAGGGGACGCTGAGCCTGAATTCAGGTCAGGCTCCACAGCATCACCATGCAGCGGCACGGGGGGGCTGGAGAGGAAGGGCAGAGCCTGTGAGGCACACGACTGACCCTGCTTCTGGGCTGCAGGGAGCTGCAAAGGGGAAAGGAGGGCACGCAGGGAGGGATGCCGGCTGCTCTGCCAGCATGGCAACACACACACAGCCACCCCTGCTCCTCTGCCAAGCTGTCAGGTTATTAACAGCTCAAGCCTAAAACAGTGCAGATACCAGATTGCCAAGGCAGCAGTATTTCTACAGGATTTTATATGGCCTGTGTTGTCTTTGCAAACAATCCTACCCAGCCTCACACTGTAAAATGAGCTCAGGTAAATGCTGGAAACCAGAGCCCCCACCCCCAAGCAATAAAGGCTGTGCGAATGTGCCTGCACTGGTCACTGGCAGTGATTTAGAAGCATTTTATTCTTTAAATACTTACTTTTGACTTGCTTTGTTATGGGTTTTAGTGGTTCCAACCAGACCTGAAATAAGACAATGAAGAACTGGGTGAATAAACAGCCCAAGAGACAGGGAGGGATAAAAACAGCAGCATCACACCAGAATACATCACAAAAATGTTGACCAGCTCGGCTGCTGCCACCAGCTGTCCCCCCCCACACACTCTGTGGATGGCTATGGATAAACCCCAGGGCCTGTGGCTACCACCAGGGCTTTGCCAACCAGCTCATGGCTCCCCTTGTAACTCCCATTTTCAAGGGGTTTTTGGCATCATGGCAAACCTTTCCATGGAAATTTTCCATCTAGTATTTTGGGGAGGTGCCAGCGAGGTTGTGGCACGGTGCAGCACTGGGGCTCTGTGCTGTGACCCCACACTCACGTGGTTCCCAGCCTGGCTGCGAAATTCCAGCCCGAAGTACTCCTTCTCCACAAGGTTGAGGTGGCTGCAGGTGAGGCTGAACAGCCCTTTTCCGCAGGATTTTTGCTAGCAAACAAACACACCACGGAAGCAGCAGGTTAGGCAATGCTGGCAGCAGTGGTGGCAGGGCTCAGTGAGATGGAGGGGAAGCTTTAGCTCCTTGCCATCACTCTGAGAGGAGCTGTGGGATTTTCCTGATTTCTGATTTCCCCTTACTTGATAAATGCTGCTGGTCTTGGCATGTGGGACAGGACTGCATGCCCCTTACCTGTGCTCTTGGAAATTCCTTCTCATCGCTTCTCTCCTTTATTAAGGATGTAAACCAGAAAAGAAAGGAAAATTAAAGAAATCTTGCTTTTGGCTCACCCTTTGCAACTATCACTGTTCTGGCAGCTCTATCCCTGGGAACAGGGAATGATCCCTGGGACAAGCCTGACCCAGGGATGGCTGTGGCAAAGCTGCTCAATTAAGAGCAAACGGGAACACAGTTCCTACCTGCACAGCCAGCCCATGTGCCCCGACAGCCAGCAAATGGATTGCCAGGGATAAGCTGCTATTATGGTCAATGGTAATTAACAGCAACAGGACCCGCAGGAGATCCTGCCCTGGGTCACCCCTGTGCTTTAGCAATGTTAATGAAGTGGCACTGCACACTGATAACTACACCAGGCTGTAGTTATTCCCAGTAATCAGAAACACTTGGAGGTGTTTTGCTTGAGTTGTTCCATGTGGTGTGACACAGCCTGGGAGCAGCCTGGGAGGCCCCTGACTTTGGAAAATGCTTCAGAAAGCACCAGAAACTAACCCGGCAGTGTCCCACCCCAGCAAAAAACCCTGCTACCCCTCTATGAACTCATGAAAAGCAGACCAAAAATGAGCGTGGATTAGTGCAGAAGCAAGCAGAGCAGAGGAGCCAGGCTCGACAGCTGCTGAATTACAGCATTGCAGGTGATGGAGGTGAAGGCAGGCTGCAGCTCCCCGTGCCAGCGGCTGCTCCCAGCAGGGACGGGAGGGACCCCGGCTGCTGGCAGTGATGCACACTAATAACCACCCTTCATGGCTTCTCCTGGGATGTAATTGCTGGCCTTGTGCTGAAAGGCTGCTGAAAAGTGATAGCGCAACAACAGCATTTGCTCTTCAGCACTCCCGGTTCTCCTCGAAATTACTAGATCACAAGGGTAATTAAAACAATTATAAATGCTGATTTCCAAGCTAGAATGTTCTAGCATGAAAGGCCTTGGCCTTTGTCAGGCAGCCAGGAAAGACAAGCATTTCTTACCGGGTTATTACCCACCACATGTCTGCCGGGAGCAACCCGCTCTCCTCCAAGCCCAGCACTGCCCAGGGCAGTGGAGACAAGTGGCTCCATCACCAGGAAAACCTGCTCACCAAGGAGACACAGCCCTGGGGTGCAGGGCAAGGTTTAAAAGCAGAGGCTTTCCTCATGCACAGTGGTGCTCGTAGGTGCTCCATCCTGGGTTTGTGGGGTACCGAGGCCCTGAGACACACTGCTGCAAACACCAGGGTACGGCTGTGTTTGGGACAGCACCAGGCAAGAGCAGGAGGCTGTGCCAGAGGAGCACTGTGTGAGGCAGGAGTGTGATATGTGGGGTTGGGCACCCGTGTCTGACCCTAAATATACCTTCAGTGGCTTTGCAGGAACAGGTTAGCACTCAGAGGCAGAAACCTCTGTGGTGAGGACAGCAGAAAGGAGATTCTGTGGTCGCCCCTCCTCTCCACAGTGGGAGCAGCTGGGACTGTGAGCAGGGTAAGAAAGCAAGAGGCACATCCAGAGGCAGGCTGCAACGTGTGACACACGGGGACATGCTCACCAGTCCCCAGAGGACACTCTGGCAGCACCTGTACTCCAACGGCAAAGCCATGTTTCTGCAGCATTCCTGTAGCATGGGCTGCTGCAGCCAGCTCTGTGGTTCAGGGGGGAGTCACAGTCCATGGGATTTGGTGTGATCTTTCCCCACAACCTCGGGAGATGTCCTCCAGTCAGTGTCTTTTGCATGGCCACAGCTGGCACGCAATGCCATGCACCAAAAACCAGTAGCCCTGACACTCCCCTTGCCCTCTCTGGATCAGCTCACGTGCAGCCAGCTCTGCACAGCTCCTGTCTGTGAATTCCCACCTTCATTCATCATAAGGGACACGAGACCTCAGGAGATGTCCTGCACTCAGCCCCAGAAATTAGTTCTGGGCTTGATTGCATTACCTTTTCTTTCTTTTTTTTTTTTTTTTCCTGGCCACTGAATCTTGCCCTGTAGCAAATTCCACTCGCGGAGCTGCCCAGGCTTTGTCTGCCCAGGCTGCAAAGTGTGCACCTTTTCTGTGCTGCTCTGGGAGGGCTCCCGAGGCTGCCCAGGCTCAGGACTGTGCTGTTTAAACCCTTTCCAGAGAGAAAAGTGACTTTACAGGTGGGAGCACAAGCTAGGTCACAGTTCTAGGTATCCAGGGGGAAGGAAGAAGAGAGGCAGCTTTGCAATATCTCCTCTCAGTTGCAAGAGAGCCATCACAGGCTGACCTGTGACTGTCCCTGTGCCCGGGCACTGGGGCAGGAGGTCCTGGTGTCCTCCCAGTACAAGGCACAGGGCTCACTGGCACAGCCAGCAGTGTCCCACAGAGGCCCCATCCGTGCCATAGTTCAGCCCCCGGGGTGTTCAGCAGGGAGGGTGCAATGTGGGACATGCAGAGATGGCCTCTCCCTGCCCCCATCTGGGGGGCTCAGACCTGGCTCATCAGTGCCATCCTGGGAAGAACCTCCAGTGCCCAGCCGAAGGAAATCCCAGGAGCTCAGCAGCTGTAGGGAGGATGCTGGGTCCCAGCTTTTGGTGAGGAAGTGGATGGAGGCAGAAGCCTTCCCAGGGAGGAACTCATGCCCGTGCAAAGCCAGGCTGGAGCTCAGACCTGGCCACACGTGCCAGCTGCTGTGGTACCCGTGTGAGGCAGATGTAGATGTGCACACCAAGCGTGAGGTGGAATCAGGCCTGCCAGTTTTCTCTCTTTTGTCTTCTTCCCTCCCATTATACTAAAGTACCAAACAGTCAAAAGAGCTTTCTAAAGTCAGGAGGGATTTAGGAAGAGTTGCTTTAAATATCTGCTCAAACCTTAGCCCAGAGCAGTCCTTTCATAATGGAGAAGTCACTAATTCAACTACTCACTTATTGTACCCATACAGCATCAAATGCACAAAATGCCTGAAAGGGGTTTCCAATACCATTCCACTCTGAAAAAGGAAATGACCAGAAGTTCCTCTAATGGAAGCTATTTGCTGCAATAATGTGCCATGCAGAGCTATAGTGCTGTAAGTGTTTTGGGTGAATAAAAAAGCAGAGATGGAAAAAAATACAGCAATATTGTACAAGCAGCTTCTTTCAAATTGTCTCTAACTATGCCGCGATCGAATCAATATGGCAAAAAAAAGCATTTTAAATTACTAGACTCATTTTTAATCAGGCTCCAGGTCTAGGATACATCAGTAAAACTGAATCAAAAACATTCTGTACCGTGCCAAGTGATGGAATTGCTTTATGGTCCTCTTTTGTGCAAAATTGCTATCACAAAGTAACGGAGCAGCACATCCAAGACAGAACAGTTCTCAGGCTGTGCTATAAAACCAGAGAACAGGACTCCCTAAGAAATGCAATAGAACTTGAACAAAACAATTTTATATAAAGCACTCTGGTCCCATAGGAGATGCAGGTAAGTGCTGAATTATCTAAGTCAATTAGCTACTGTGATTATCAAATCCTAACCAAAAGTAAACGTTTAATCACACCTGTAAAAAGTATAACACAGTCAAGATGCATCCAGTTTCAGTTATCTATATACATATATATATGTAAATCTAGCACCATAGGTATTAATACTTAACATTTAAAGCCTATTTCAGCAGTTAATATTCAGAGCTAACATTTATTAACTGTGAGCTACTAATGACAGTGTGTTGTGGGGCACTGCCATGCAGGAAAAAAAGATACAGTGAATATCTTCAGCTATTCCCCAAATCACACAGTTTTATTTTTCAACTAAATGCTCAAGAAGAGATGCATGCAGGTATTTCTCACCAGGGGTAGTTTGGTTAAATGTCCTAGTTTTATCCTGTTCCCAGATTTTTCTTCCTTGCTGAATGTTTCTACTGGCAGCCAGACAAATGAGAGAAGAACTTGACACTTGTTAAGACCATCACTTCATATTAGCTGATTTCCCGAAGATGACACCAGATAAATAAAAGCCATTTCTCTTTCTTTATAAATAATGCCAATAAGAAGAGAGAGAGGGAGTGTGTTGGTGCTGAAAGACACTTAGCAGTCAGCACTACAACCTCTTGTTTTGGATTTGAGGTGGGTTTTTTTGCTTTATTTTTTTGATTCTTTTTTATTATTTTCTTTTTTATTTTTGAAGGCTGATAACTGGAAGCTATCAGAGACCATGCAAACCCTCAGAGCAGCAGTGACTTCAATAATTAGCACAAAAACCCCAATAAGAATATGATACCCACTTACATCAACTACAAAGATCTTCTGGGAGTCATCCAGGAACTGGACTTTCAGGTGCAGCATCCTCGAGCATGTGGCTGAGCGTGTGCAGGGGCTGCAGTCCTAGTGATGTGAGCAGTGTGCCGGGAAGGCAGCCCTGACTCCTCTTGCACACATAATTTCCCTCTCAGCTGGATGGAGAAGGCTGCAGTCACAGATGTGGAGCGGAGGTTGGAGCAAAGGAATGGAATGCCTAGAAAACAAGTTAAAAAAAACCCCAACCAACACCTCCCCTGGTTTAAATATCACCACTGCAGTAACAGATATTTTCTCCCCATGACTTATGGGTGTATTAACAGGCTGTGCAGCAGCTCTGCACGAGTGGCACTAATGGGGCTGAGATAAACACAGAGCATTTACAGCTGGTGGTGAGCAATGTGAAGGCAAAGTGAGCCCACGCTTGGGGTCCACGCTCCCCAGGGTCAGGGAAGGAGACCTGAGCAGCTCCCCTGCCAAAGTCACTGAGCAGCAAGCATCGCCTGCTCTCTGGTCCAGTTAAGGTGCACTAAAACAGCAGCTGGGCACCAGCTTGGTCCACATGGTGAGTCTCACACTTGCTCCACGAGGTGGACAGATAAGGTCTGGTCTGCTGAGCAGATGTGTGTGGCCAGGCAGGTGGGCTGATGTGTTTCACTGGAGACTGGGAAGCGCTTTCAACTGAACTTGAAACCAGGTGGGAGTCCTTCCTGGTGAGGCAGAGGGGAATCTACTTATTTTGCACCCTGACTGAGCAGCTTAGTGAAGTCTCACAAGCCTTTGAGATAATCTGGTTCCCACTTCACACCCGAAAAGCCCACATGGCTGTGCTGCCATACCCCAGATCAACTAACACCAGACCAGCAGGAACACAGCTCGTCCTCCAAGCACCAGAGCCAGCTGCCCACCCTCTGATTTCCCCAGGGCTCAGCTCAGGCTGCTGGGTGCAGGGTCCCTGCAGCACAGTAGGCACTTGGGGCTTACACTCACACCACTTTGCTGCCCTGTTTACTGCAGGGCTGTGATGCCTGACATCTCTGGCTGCTCTCATCTAGCAGAGCCCTTCTGCGCTGAGCATTCAGATGAAGGCATCTTGAGGGCTCCTGTTCAAAATGCACTGAGTGGTGGCGAAAGGCAGGCACTGGACTGTCACAGGGGATGGTTATTGCTGCTGCTGGAAAAAAAAACACAACCACGCACGATGCTGTGGGACCCAGAGGGATGGAAACACATCCCTGCAAACTCAAAAAAAACCACATTAAATGCTGCAGAGATTTTGCTCATTGCACCCTTGTTGGTTTCCATTGAAACATCCACCGTAAGTCACTCCAGGCTATTTGCTGTGGTCCCTTATGCTTCCCAAATATTCCTGGGGACAGGACAGAGCCTGTGAGGTAGGCACTTAGCTTGCTTTCTGGGCTGCAGAGAGGAAAAGTGTAGAGCTTTTAGGCTACAGAAGGACTTACCAGTCTTCTATTAACCAGGACAAAAAAAGAAGCATAAAAGTTAAAGCAAATCTGCTCTTCCATGTGAATCTGCTCCACAAGGCAGCTGAGCTCATCTCCTGCAGTACTGGGAGGGGCTGGCTGTACCGAATGTGCAGGCTCTGCTTCCCAGGACCAAATTTCCAGTGCTGCCCTTGGCCCGGGGTCTGAGCTCTTTGTGTGCTGGGAGAAGGGCGGTGTCATGTACAAACCATCTGGGGGCTGAGTTCACCGACTCACTGCAGTTTAAATGTTCCTGCTGTCAAACATTGATGGGCATCGAAGAGAAGAGCAGCAGTCCTGGGAGCAGCTCACGTGCAGCAGGCACAGCTCTGCACTGGAGCACTGGACCAACAGGAAGGATACGCAGGGGTGTGATGGAGGAGCCTCCAAACCCCAGAAGAAGCCAAGCCTCCCTGCTACTGGCTTTCCTGACATGCTGGGGGCACTGACCTTGGGCTCCACGGATCCTATTAGAAGCCAAACACCAGCCAGCCAGGTTGTGAGTGGAAGAGTTGTTTTCACTAGCATGGCGTGAAGGAAGGGGACCGTGTTGGGTTTATGAGGCGGTTGGGGAACTGTGTTGGTTTCTAGCCACCCTACAGAGGCATTTGTGTCACCAGTGCAGAGCCAGCACAGGCAAACAAGGTAAATGAGGACTCTTTTGGGGGTAGGAGAGTAACGGACAGCCAGAAGAGATGTGACCTGGGGCACAGGGATTGTGGCTGAGAGCAGAGGAGATCCACCGAGTCAGCCGATGAAAGACCCATTTTGCTCCCACCTATCTCCTTCCTTCTTCTGGAGGTGGCTTTGGGGCTGGCCAGAGCAGGATGAGTGTGGAGCACCAGTGCTTCAGGAGAGGCAATCCTGGCTCCCAGCCTGAGTCAGTGCTGACCTCCAGCTGGGCACATACGTCCTCCTCACCTGTGGGGCAGGGGATAATGTGAAAATGATGCAGGAAAGCACAGAAAAGGCAAAGGGCGAGCACAGCCAGGGGACCCTGAGCAGCAGTACCACAGCACGGCAGGGTCTGAGCTGCTGCAGCAGTTTGCTCAGCCAGCTCATCCCTTGATTTCTAATACTCTGGACCCTGCTACCACTATCCTGCATTGCACCAGCTTTCCCAGGAAGGACTTCAGTCCACGATTGCGTCTGACCCCCTATTAGACTGGATGGTATTGCCTTGAATCAGGGTCTTCTTCAGCCTTTCAAACCCCCTGGTGTTTGCCAGGATGGACTGAGAGAGCAAGAAACCAGCACTTGCCTTCCTCTCAAACTCTGTTGTCCTTTTTCCAAGGTGGATTTTCATGCTGATCTTTAGGGTTTGCTTTTTTGTTCCCCTTTTGGCCCCAGGAGTAGCGTGCAGGACATCTGATGGAGAGCTGAGTCACTGTGGCTGGGCTCTGTGGAGCCTCCCAAAACAGTGAGACCCTGGCACCAGGCAGCAAGCAAGTTCAGTCACCTTCCTCCAAAAGGTCTCACTTTGAGCCCTGGGGATGGGCAAGGAAATGCCCCAAAACCTGCCCAGATCCTCTCGGAGTCACTCCTGAGAGAGAAGCAGGCTCAGAGAGCAAACTCTGGCAGAGAAGAGATGTAACACGCTCTCCCTGCATCACTGCACACCTTTAACAATGACTGTCATTTTTCATTGGCTTCACAAGTTATATTATATTTTGACCCTATCTCAACAGTTACAGCTGACTCGCCGAGTCCTGTCCTTCTGAAAACTTCTGCCCCAGAACCGTGTTATTTATTGACTATAATAAACAATTATACTCTTACATTTCCATCAAATTTTACTTGCCCAACATCAGTTCATAGTTTGACATCACCGTGCTGTAACTTATTACTCATAAGCAATTACTGGGAAAAAAGGAAATTATTGCATTTTTAATTTTGTGGTTTAGGTGGGTTTTGCCCATTACCTTCCAACTGCAGGATCAGGCTTCTCTGCCCAGCACTTTGTTTCAATACCAGAAGGTGACATTACGCAGCAGCATTTTTTTTCTCCAGTTTGCACCAATCCTACCCAAGAACATCCCACCGTGGTGCCTTCTCATCTCATTACCATTCCCACTGAGAGCTGTACTTACAGCAAAGCAACATCACAAATATTATTGACTGAAAGCAGCTCCACAGACACCCTGGTACTCATCAGCATCAATAGCTTGTCTGCAAAGCTGGAGGAGACCGACAGGATGGGAGCAGCTTCTGTGCATGAACAGTGACAGCAGTGAAGGTGAACAACCCTGGCATTAGACTGGAAATTAAGACAAGTCTGGAGAAGAGCTGCATGGCCTGACAGTCTCACTGCGGGGGGTTCCAGTGCAGGGGATGACACGATTACACCTTTGCTATGCAAACCATCTGCATCGGTGCTCGGCAGGTAAGGATTACAAGGATTTGGGGAGCGGTTTGGTTGCTGTGCAGGCAGTTTTCCTGCGGGCAGGCATCCCAGCAAAACCAGAAGTCCCCGGTTCAGAACAGCTTGCAGGCAGTGTGGGGGAGCAAAGCGTGACCCTGATGTGGTGAGCAGCACGGTGCCACTTCAGCTGCAGCACCCGGCTGCAATAATCATAAAAATGAAATAGGTTTAACTGAGCTTAAGCACTAAGCCAGGTTAAAAGCCAATTGCCTGACTCGCCCTAGTAACAGTTTCTGATGCCCAAGGAAGTAGAGTCATATCAAACCTTATTCCTGTGATTATATTTTTATTTCAGCTCCAGTAGCTGAGGTAAATGGCTCTTCTTACCTACCTGTAATACCAGAGTGGGAAATCACAAATAACCTCGGTTACGCACGGAAGAACCCGAACACAATTGCCATTGCAGACACCCGATAGACAAATCACCTGTAAGTGCAAAACTTTCCTTGAAGCCCTACTCAGACTTACTCACACGGCGCTAACAGAGCCCTGAAATAGAAATTTATTTCCATTTCTCTTCTCTTTCCAACCTGTGCAGAACCATGTGTGATTCCCAGGGGCAGAGCACAGCCCCACTCTGAGTTCTATTGCCAGGACCAACCAGATCTTTGCTTCCAAGCTCCCTCTCGCGGTGGTTGTGCCCAACGACAGATGCAGGTGACAAAGTACCAGGGGATGAGCAACTCAGCAGGGCAATAACTCACTCTATCGAGCATCCATGCATATTGTTGGCTTTTCTTTGGTTCAGGTTTTATTTGCTCTGTAAAAGCCATTATCAGGCACTGGAGAAGGCAGTTCTGCTGTAAGCAAATGCAAATGATAGCACAGGCTAGAAAAGAAACCTAAATAATGGGCTGACTCTGGTATCATCCAGAAGACAACACAATCTTACTTTTAATATGCCCGTTGAGCTCTGTATAAGCTGCATAAAAAGCATTCAGTGATGTTTATTTCAAATAGATCACTTCAAAGACACAAAAAGCAATTTAAACAGAATAAGAAAGCCTCATGAATGGCCTTTGACACGGTCCACCACAACATCCTTCTCTCTACATTGAAGAGACATGGGTTTGGTGTGTGGACTGTTTGGTGGATGAGGAATTTGTGGGATGAGCACATCCAGAGGGTAGTGGTCAATGGCTCAATGTCCAGATGAGATTAGTGACAAGTGGTGTCCTTACTGGGACCAGTACTGTTTAATATCTTAGTCAATGACACAGACAGTGGGCTAGAGTGCATCCTCAGCAAGTTTGCAGAAGGTGCCAAGATGAGTGGTGTGGTTACCACACCTGAAGGACAGGATGCCATTCAGAGGGACCAGGACAAGCTTGAGTAGTGGGCCCACGTGAACCTCATGAGGTTCAACAAGACCAAGTGCTAGGTCCCACACATGGGTCGGAGCAATCCCTGGTATCAATAGAGGCTGGGGGATGAAGGGATTGAGAGCAGCCCTGTAGAGAAGGACTTGTGGATGAAAAGCTCGACATGAGCCAGCAATATGTGCTCACAGCCCAGAAAGCCAACTGTATCCTGGGCTGCATGAAAAGCAGCGTGGCCAGCAGGCAGAGGGAGGTGATTCTCCCATTCCACTCTGGTGAGACTTCCCCTGCAGTTACTGCGTCCAGCTTGCACATCCCCATGCCAACAAGATAAAAATGGTGGAAGCTTACCTGTCATCCAGCAGTCCTGTGCTGAGGTCTCCAGAGGCACAGGCTCTCTGTCCTTGTGAGCACTGTCAGGAAGTCAAACCAATCAACCCCTCCCTAAGGCTCTCCATGAGACACACGCAGATCTTTCCCAGGTTATGGCCCAAGGGAAAAGTCACAGACCCTGTGTACCACACCACAGAAATCTGGATGCCAGGTGGGCAGCGGCTGCTCCTCTGCTCACACAGCTCTGGCAACAGGCAGGTAAAAGACCAGAAGAAGCAGCAGCAACACTTCAGAAGGGAATTAAAGGCTGGGATGGTGAAAGCCTCTGCTGAGCATCATCAGGAAGGATCCTACAGCCAAAGGATTCATCCAAGGAAGCTGCCAAATTGAATCTCTGGTGCCAGGTGAAGAGACTGAATCCTAGTGGAAAGGACGGAGTTCTAAGGAACTATGTTGCTTATTTTCATGACAGATGTGGTTTTCCTCTTGGCTCAAGGCTCTGGATGAGTGAGCCTTGATTACATCTAGGCAAAGAAATGCATGTGTTCTCCTGGTGCCTCCAGGCCAATAGATCAGACCCATCTTACCATATGGATCCTGATCCTGGGTTTGTTAACATGCTTCCATCCCCGGTAGCTTCTCTTCCCCCACTCCCTTCTTTTCCTTTCATTCTTCTTCAAAATACCCTTGCCACACTTCAGTCCTACCAAGGCATGCCAAATTCCAGGTATGGTTGTGTCAAAGCCATTCTTCACAGCAGGCAGTGGAGAACAATAGAGCAGCATTCATCTGAAGCTGGCAGCTCGTTGTTTTTGTAGTGATCAAAGGTAATCCCCATCTCATGGTCCATCTTCCAATGCCTTCTGGAAGATGGTGGTAGCTCATGACTGGCCCATGGTTTCAGGGGTAGATTCATAAAACCTTTCTAAATTACTCATTTGGGCCCTGAGATGAAACAATTTTGGATGGCCTGAGATACTGTGCTGGCAGCTAACAGAGAAACAACTAAGAGAGTTAAAAGGGAAGGAACAAAGCTGGACTCCAAAGTACTTCCAGCCACAGTCTGACACTGGACAGGCCCTGAAGCTAAAATCTTTCTTCTAATGAAAAACACATCTGCATGACTGAGATTAGACACAGGGCACTTGGCAAGTCTGTGCCAATTCCTAGAACATTGATTGGAAACCAATGACAGAATTAATAACGTGACATGAGGCTGCAAGGGACTTCAAGAGATCACACATGACAACCTGACATAGAGAGGCAGGAGCTATACACACTCCTTCCTCCAGCAGCAGGTTATCCAATGTCATCTTTCAAAATTCTCCAACACCTCCACATAACTGCAGTTTGCTCCAGCACTTCAGCTCTGCCCTGTGAGAAGCTTCTTCTCTTTTCCAACATAAATCAGCTTTGCTGAAAATCCAGTTTATTTCTTCTTAATTTCCCATAGCAGCCATGCTGTTGCTGACTACACGATCATTATTAATTTGCTTTTAAGGAAAAGGGTCGAAGGTCTATGGCAGCAGTAGGATGATTAATCGTCCTATCTGCCATTTCCCAAAGGGACAAATGGTCCTTAAGGAATGTCACAAACAGCAAACATATTTTCTCCTTTCTGAGCTGACCAGATAATTTAAATCTAATGTCAAGGCAGATCTTCTAAGCACATAAAACTGGATGAAATAGTCAGCCTAGAGGTAGGAAAAAAAAAAGAAGAAAAATTAACTTGAACCATAAATTTCCCCAAAATCTGATTGTCTGTTTGGTTTACTGAGTTGCAGCCATTTATCAGTTGCACCTTTTAGTGGAAGCTTAAGAAGTCTGAGCCTGAAGCAGTTACGTTATAGTATCACAAATGTATGAGAGGGACTAACACTTCTCATACACCTGAGAAATTTTTAACTTTGCTCTTTAGGTTCTAGCCCACTTACTTATTTACATGCAAGAAGTCCAATTTCAAAATTATTCTACAATGTGCATCTGATTCCAGGTAAGTCCAAGCACCTCCCCATCCTCGACACAGCCTCCCACATTATGGCCCCAGGAGGGAAGTGCTATGATTACCATTTTTCTTCTCAGGCAAGAACAATTGAGGTCACCCAGCAACTGGCAGCGTCTGAGAGTCTCAAATGCCACACAAGCCTAATCACTGGAAATACTGTTTGGAGGAAGTCAAGTCACTGTTGGAAAGCTGTCACAACATACTCAGAACCAGCAGGACACCAAGGAGCACGGACACATCACACACCAAACGTAAACAGCAAAGCCTGCCCATCAATGAACATTTTACAGGTTCCTGCAACATGAGAGACCCTTCCCCATCGATTACTGCAGTTACTGAAATTACTGCTCCAGACTTTTTGAAGGAACTTGAAGAGAACCTCAGCTTTGAAAGAGAGCACCAGAGAGAGACAAGTGAGTTGATTCCATACTAAATACACCGCTCCCATGAAAAACAACAAATTTCATCCCCTACAATCCTGTGACTGAACTGTACCATCACTGCCAGCCAAGCTGTTGTAAGCTCAATGCTGCCCTCAGCAGAGCCAACAAACTACTACAGGTAGGATATGACCTTTGAATTGAACAACGCTGTTGCTGATTTACAGCTCAAAGTCCATCTTCTCTGCTCCTCACCCCTGTATTGACTGGGCAGAGACAAAAGTGGCTACTTAAAAAAACCCCAAAGCCACGTTATTTCGCTTGCAGAGAGTGCAGAGCACAGGGTCACCTCATCTCCTGACAGAGCTTGCCTGCAGCCACAGTAGCTCCACACTCCACCTCCAGCTGCCGAGCAAGTGACTCACCAAACACCAAAGCACCTACCAGCAAACCAAGCTACCAGGACTGCTGACTTCTCATCAGAGATAACAAGTCAACATACATTGTTTTAGAACCTGTATCTCATTTTAATTAAGACTAGACACTTCTCCCTTGCTTCAAACTGTAATTACAGCTGAGCCTGCTAGAGCAGATAACAGCGTGGTGCTTGACACGAGGTGTGGCCAGCGGTTCACCCCCCACCCACGCAGGGCACCTCCTGCACTTCCTCCCAGGGCTGTCCCCACTGCAGGGTTCATGCAGTTGGTGGTTCATACTCAAGGCTCAACTCTGCCCTTGTTAGAGATTCACTTATGTGTCACCCGTGCTACGTGGGGGAGCGGGGTAGGGAAGGCTCCAGTCTGTGGTGCAGTTACCTCCTGCTCTCCAAGCACACCATGGGGATGTACCTGCTCCTGCTCTCCAAACACACTATGAGGATGTATCTGTCCTCTGGCTGCACAGGGGGTGTGGGACACTGGGGAGCGTTCTGCAGGGCCTCTGCACTTTTATAGCTGTTAAACCAAAGCAAAAGCTGTCTATGCAACCCTAACTCTACAGCCCCCAAAGACAGCCTGGGGTTAGAGCAACAGGATGCCACCACACCTGTTTTACAAAGGACACTACAAATGGTTGAGTAGAGCAGCAGCAGAGTTCACTCTCAGCGCCAAGGCTTTTGAAAGATAATGGCTTTGAATATAAACCTTGCATGCTTCCTCAAAATCCCCAACCCAGACTATGTGGTACTGTCACTTTGAAACAAACCAGAGGTTTAAAATCCCTTGGTTAAAGTGACTTTTAAGTTGCTTAAAGTCACAGGAGTCCCTCCCCGGCATTCATGTCCCAGCCTCCGAGTGGGAAGAGGAAGCAGCTTGATTAGTTACACTGAGTGACACGAGAGGTCAGGAATATTACTGCCAAATTGTGACTTCTTGTAAAAATCAGACTCACAGTCACCAACCCACTTGTTATATCTCAAAGCAGACCAGTCCTCATGTCAGCTGCCACACTCGCTGACACCAGTCAGGACAGGGCATGCTTCACCCCCAGCCTCCTGGCAAGGAGGTTAAGGGCAGCATACATTTTGTCCAAGATCACTTGAAGGGCAGTCTGCTCTTCTTCTCTCATTTTTCTCTCAAGATAGAAACTACTCCTCCATCTCAGTGAAGGAAGTGTGAGCAGGAAGAAGAAACAGCACAGAAACCTACCTTTGAGATGAGGCTAACACTGTTTCTGCTGGAGGAGGGGTGGGAAGCACACAAGGTGGTTTTGCCCACTGACACATCACCGAGGACTGACTAACAAAGCAAGTTTTTCTAAAGTTTAAATCACATTTTACATTAACACATGGCTTTAGTCACAAATGCAGTATTAAAGGTCAGTACCAAGAGGAAGATGCACTTTTTGTTACAGGGCCCAGATGACAATCATTGACTTGGCAAACTCAAGGCTTTTACTGGGCATTTAAGATAATTGTTATCAGGTTGCTTTAGGAACTCTCGGTTGGAAGGATTTCTAGAAAAATCTTCTGATTCTCCCGGGGCAAAGCTCCAAGAGCACTTACTCTGCTGCCCGTGGTGTGGTAGAGTTGCCAGTTCTAAATGACTACGGCAGACAGCAGCTACAGCGATCCTGTAAGGTGATGCCAGGACTCATAGCCATCTTCACACACATAAAAGCCTATATGAAAAATGAGAACATTAAAGACTTGGACACGACAGACACAGATACTTCTTCTGCCCAAAGGTTCATACTGGCCTGTGAGGAGGGGCACCATCGCTGCTTTGAACAGGCTCCCCAGCACAGAGGAGTCCTGCCTTGCACTGGAAGATAATACCCTTGCTCCTCCTCCTCTCTCCTCAGAGCACCCAACACTGCAAGTTTTACACCCAGTCTGGGCACAGTTGCACACCCTGAGCCAGAAGGAGTCATCCGTGACAATTCAGATGTGGTTACTATGTTTAGAATAACCAGTACCTCAAAAAACCCAAAGCAAACCAGCAGCCTGTCCGTTCAGCCCACCCTAGAAGAAATTGAACACAGACCAGTCACCCCAGTTTGGTAATACAGGTATCTATTTTATTAAAAAAGTTACAAACAGGTGGACTGTAGGGTTGTCTTACAAAATGACAAGAATGAATTCTACTGGAAAAAACCTTTTACAAAGTATTATAGGTAATTGTTCCATTTTTGCACTTATTATTCCAGATTTCACCTATCACTGATAAAGATACAGTACATTAGATACATGATGTTAGGTTACATTTTTATTTGTAGAGCCCTACTGCAGTGATTTGAACAACTCCTAAACAGATGCCATAGTAAAGACAATACATACTGCATTTATTCTTAGCCTCTTACTCTAATAAGCAACTTCACATGCAATCTATTGAGGAAGCCTAAAATAACTTTTGGTCCCTTTTTCCCCCCAAAGTGTGCTGAAGAAACCATCTCTCGTTTTCCCAGTCCTGTCACTCTAAGCTAGTTCAAGTTTTTTTTTTTCTTTTTTTTCTTTTTTTTTTTTTTGGCGCTGAGGTCAATGAAAATGAACACTGGTTTGATAACTACCCAGAGGAATGAACCACTGAATCATATCAATCAACTTTTTCCCCCCTTACACAAAGGAAAACTAAGATCTTTATGAATTACTTTTATTTCCTATTACTTCCTTACAATCTACAAAAAAGATCAACAACCACCACTTAAAGAAAAAAATCTACTTTGAATACAAGGTTTGGTTTAATTCTGATATTAAAGTGCAAACCTAAGTATTAGCCTCAGCCTGTTTATAAAGTTTGTACAAACAGGGGGAAAAAAAATTCAAGTAACCCCACAGGAAAAAAATAAAATAAAATCAGGTGTTTCGATACCCAAGCAGAAAACCTGGGGTCCTCTTCTTTTCAGGATTCAAATTCAACACTGAATGTAGACTCAGAATCTTTATTTCTGCTAACACTGTAAAGTCAGCCTGCAGTATTACCAATAAAACACATTAATGTTGAGATACTGTACCGGTGATCTTTTATTGTTTTAAATGCCATCATCCACAATACAATTCGTGAGTTAACTGCTTAACCTCATATATCCATCACTGCTTTTACTGGAGCTTTTCTCAAAGTTATTTAGCTATTACAGGGAAAAAATGTACATTTCTAGAAGCATGTTCAAATGACTAAAGCTGGGCTCCTAAAAACCTAGAACTTTGGTGCAGTAGGTGAGCTGCAGTTATTAAATTTCTGCAAAAAAAATTACACATTTTAAACCACTGCTAGAAAAAGCTCTCATGTATGCAACATGTTAATAAAACTGAACAAAAAGATTTCATCTGTTCTTTGTACATTTTCATTCTGCTCTTTATACCTGTGTTATTGTTAAAATTTTCAAGTATTCAGAGAAAACGTTGATCAGGTAAACAATAAGGAAGGCAATGGCTGTTTAAAGCACACTTGCAGTTAGTATCACTGAAACCTGGTGCTTTTCCCCTCGTTACACCAACTTGTCTCTAATATTAAACTTGTTTATTGGGAAAAAAAACAACTAAAAAGCAATTTGTGACAGTGCAAGAAAAACTTTAACAAATATTGCTTTAAAATATTATTCAGAAAGACAAATATTAGGAACTATAAAATGTAAAGTGATCTTATTTGCATTAGATTTACATGTGCAGAGGTCTACTAGATGTCTCTCAATGTGCCAGGCAAAGCTGAGCTGACTGACTAGGCATGCAGCCCATTTTGAAGGATACATTATCCCTTTTCAAAGGCATAAAGAAGTTATTTGTAAACAAGCAAGTTCAGGAACTCAGTAGAAGGAAAAGTGTGCTGCCATTTTTCAATGCTACAATTGTCGTTTTTGATTAAATGAGTTTAAAAACCCATGATTGCAAGAAAAGAAACATCAGCTGGAGACTTAACATCCCATTCCAAGTAATCCCTGTTGTCAAATCGGACCAGTTACAAATACAATATCACAGCTGCATTTGCCAAGAAAAGGGATACTACATCCATACAACAGAGATACCTTCAGTATCTTTTCATGACACTGTCACACGTAAACAAAAAGTCTCAAAGAATGACCAACTACATCGTAGGAGAAAACTTTGCAAATAGAAATAAGCACTGATGCGAGGTAATATACAGAAGTAACCATTTGTTTAAGGCTCAATTTATTCTCCATTAAAACTCTCTTCTTTTAAAAGGCATTGAGTAGGTAATACTGAGTTTAAGTATTTAATAAATACAGTTCAGAAATTGATTAAAGAAATCAATTAAAATATTAAAAATTAACTCTTGCATATTAGCCATTATATGAACTTAGAAAGCTATAAAAGGACTGATAGATAAAGAACAGATTTTTAAACTTATGGTAAACATGCTAAGCATTCTGAATAAGGTGTGTGGGTCCTGGAGGCCACCAACCTTATGCACTTAGATGTATGGCAATGTGCTGTAATAGAGACAGGTTTACCAAGGCTCAGCTCTGCAACCTGGGCTGAAAGTTCTCCAAAGCAGCATCTGTGCAAGTTTCCTCTGAGTTTTATCTGCAATTTAAACAAAATAACTAATGAAAGCCATATTCAGTAGACATTCAAAGTGAGCACAGCTTCTCCCGCAGTGTGGAACAGCTAGTTTTCACAGAATCACAGAACAGCTTGAGTAGGAAGGGACTTTAAAGGTCATCTAGTCCAACTCCCCTGCCATGGGCAGGGACATCCTCCACTAGACCAAGCTGCTCAGGGCCCCATCTAACCTGGCCTTGAAAAGGCCATCCCAAACTCTCACACACTGCCTTACACAGTGGCATTCCTCAAGTTCTTCAACTCTGGTAATACAAGAGCAAGCAGGTAACAACTTACTTATAGAAACTGTGTAACAGCTGCCACTGTGGGATAGCAAACTGCTTCTCAAGACCTACAACAGCTGGTAAGTTTAAGTTCTCCTCTACAGAGACACATGCACTGGTGGTGAGGAGGCACTACATCAACCAGGAACATGAAGCAGTGGCATTTTACACGAGTTCTGGGAACAGGTCTATCAGACAACTAATTCAACTTTCACATCCGAGTTCTCAGCATTCAGAGCCTCTAAATTACTACTGAAAGAATTCCTGAGCATTCATCAGGCTTAGCCTCAGCACGGACAGGACTGTGTGCCCCTGTTCTCAACCCAGCACACAAACAGTAAGCAGTGTTACCAGTGTGACCAACACATCTCTGTATTCCTGATAACCAGCTTGCCCTTCACAAGGTTTATTTGCAGAGACATACTAAAAGCCTCAGTTGAAGTCTGTAGAAACCCGTCCTTCATATGCACATGCATGCATGTCATGGAAGCTTGATCCTTGGTTTTTCAGGGATTTTGATGAGGCTTCTCTACTCCTGAAGTAATTTCTTTGTAGGAGTCAGGACCTCACATTTCCTACTGTACTGTTTCTTTTCAGCTGTAGATTTGCTCCCAGTTAACAGTTTGTCACGACATAGCCAGGGTTCCCCTTCTTGCCTAACAGCTGGCCGCCCCCCACACTCAGAAGCAGTACTCCTGTACCAACAGGAGCACACAGCCAGGTTTTGCTTGCTTGTTTGTATGTTTTCCAACTAACAGCAATTCTCACCCAGTCTGATGAGCACGTGTCCCCCCCACACTGCTGCTGGTCCACAAGTTTTAGATGGGGAGGGTCCCTGTACTGTCCAAATCACAAAAACACTTGGCTAAATTTTAACAGGGATGGATCAGACCTGCTTAACAAGTGTTCCATCTGTGCTCAGAGCACAGGACAGGCAAACCCTTTACAGTACAGCTCCTCATCCTACCAGGGCTAGATCCATCCCAAAACTTCACCTAAATCCAGCATCCAATGCTGTGGCCAGCAGAGAATTGCTGGGGATAGTAAGAACAGAGCAAGTGATGATGTTTTCCTCCACATGCTCTTTCAGCATCCCTGTATTGGCAGGTTAGGGACCTCCCAACTCAGACTGGTCATCTTTCCATTTAACTTGTGCTTAGTTACTACAATTTGCATCATATAGTACCTCATCTGGCTTCACTTGCCCATGAAATTTCTACAGCACTCTTCTGCGATCAGCCAGGAGATGGGGGGATGTTACACAATCCAGCAGGATAAATCTGTCTGTGTTGCATAGCCATACAGACCAGAAGAAGTATGCTTTCATTTTTTTATCCCTAGAGCAGAGCACTCTTCCTTCAGCACTTCCTAATATCACTTCAAGGAACCACAGAATGTGCTGAGTTGGAAGAGACCCTCCAGGATCATGGAGTCCAACTCCTGTCCCTGTGCAGGACACCCCAGGATCACACCATGTGCCTGAGAGCATCATCCAAACGCTGCTTGAACTCAGGCAGGCTTGGTGCTGTGACCACTGCTCTGGGGAGCCTGTGCCAGTGCTCGACCACCCTCTGCATGAAAAACCTTTTCCTGATTCTAATCTAAACATCTCCTGATTCAGCTCCCTGCTGTTACCCCGAGTCCTGCCTAATCACAGGAGTGCAGAGATTGGTACCTGCCCCTTCTCTTCCCCTCATAAGGAAGCCATAGACTGCAATGAGGTCACCCCTCAGCCACCTCTTCTCCAGGCTGAATAATCCAAGTGATCTCAGCCACTCCTCATAAGACATCCCCTCCTTCTTCATGGCCCTCCTTTGGACACTCTCTAGTACTTACTCATTCTTTAACACACCAGCACTGTAACAGGTGCCATATTTTAAAGAAGATTTAAAATACTAAACACTGTCATACTGAGAAGTCAATGCAAATACTAGAGCTGGGAACAGAGAGCAGCTACCAGAAATCTCATCTCTGAATGCAATAATGAGATGACAGAAGACCACTGAAGAAGCAGGAAAAGGGAGGGTGGGCAAACAGGATGCAAGAACAAGGTTCATTTAAAAAAGAAACCATGGGTTATCCTGATCATGTAGTTATGTTCCATTCTTCATCTCACCCAAAGCAGCTGACTAGAACAGAAATTTAAGCAAATGCTACTTAGAAATGTCATGAAAGAACCCACACAATATCATACTTGACAGATGTGTTGAGGTATTGGTAACAAAAAGAGGTGCCTGCTAGTTAAAACTAACACTGAAACAGCCTTAGATAAAACCAAGTCCACCAGATAATCCACTCCCCACCCCTCCCATTGATTTCTCCTTTGGAACTGCAGAGGCACAAACTGTTTCTACATACTTCCTTCCGAACAAACTGACTCAGTCCTGAGACAACTCCTGGACACAGACAGGCAACAGAACTCAGAGGCTGAAGATTATGCTAGGACAGAGCTGCAGATCAAGCTCACTTCCTACACATGGGTTTTCAGAGAGCTGGTGACACTTCCTCAGTTTCACTTTACCTAGGAGGGGTCACTGCTAGAGCAGATGGTTGAGAAGCAGCAATGGTTCCCTGAATCACAGATAAGCAGAATTACAGAGCTGATTACAGCTATCACAAGACACCATCAGCAGCTCTCCTACACTAAAGCACATCAGACAGAAGTTGGCAGGCAGCAAAGGCTTATCATAAAGTTAATGAGATCCTACACTACTCAATCAAAGAACAAGGATAGAGAGTGGGAGCCAGGAAGAAGAAACTATCCCAAAAGTGTGAGGCTGAAATGAAAGACCGGGAGCAGGAAGGCTGTGAAGTGCCAGGATGAGTAATAGAAGTTCCAGACATGGCGAGATCTGGACTGAATAGGAAGCTGCTTAGGAAGGAAAGACTTGCTTGTTTGCCACAGGTGATGAGATTACACTGGGCAGAAGCAGCATCTCCTAGAAGCAAGAAAGTTTTGCTGCTAGAGGCTTGATGTGACATTATGAGCTTAGGCAGAATGAAGAGGTGGAAATCAGTTTTACAGAAGCTTCGGATCCTCTATCTCAGCAGATCACAAAGACACAAGAATACAGATGTTTCTTCTGAAGCAAGAGCATGCTTAGGAAACTCATCAAATCTAGGCATAAATCAGGATTCAAAGGAATAACATATGGCCCCCACCTCAATTTCACCTTTAAGATGGAACTTGATATTTAATGCTAAATCCAGAACCAGCCAGCTTACAAAGAAGCCTCCCTTAGGAGGAGTATAAATTCTGGAAGTATAAATTTCACAGATAAAGGTCCTGAGTTTGTCAGAGTTGAAGACAGCAACCTGCACAAGATGAACAACCAGTAACCCAGGGCACTGCAGTAACCTTTGGCACGATACCTTAAAGTCCACATACTCTTATTGTGAAGCTGCCTTAGAACTAACTGAAGCTTTGCATTACTGTAAGTGACTTGAGATACTAGCCCTTAAGCACTTCATTAAAAAAAAGCAGTAATTCCTTTGATTTACTCCTTCCTATAACCCTACAAGGCTCTGCTGGTGTTAGGGATTAGTGTACAAGCAAAGCTTTCACTTGTATTTTTCTATGCTCCAATGCAAGCATCTGGCTCACCTTTCAGCAAGCAAATCCTGAACTTACATACACCTCTTATATGGCAGTAGCAGCCTTCCCTCATTTCACAAAGCTGGAGATAAAAACACCATGTATTATCTTCAGTATGACAGTGCTAGGGTCACAGGTATCTAAAATTTTACATTCACAAAGCACTTGATAACAATCTCAAAGACAAGCTTTGAGAATTCACTCTCTCACCTTACACTCAAGATTAAAGAGGATACATAGTCCAAAGCTCCCAGTAATAACACATCTTCCCTCTTGCCACTCAGACACAAAAAGCTCCTTTGACTCGAGCAAGAGTTACTAACACAGCAGTTGGAGCCTCAATCAGTGCAGCTGTCAAGAGCAGCACTTCTTGCCCCTGAATTTTCGCGTCCTCCCTCATCCCTGCACTTGCCCTCAGGTATCACATGGAGTTGCCATGTGATGGAGGTCCAACAGCCAACTGAAGGTCTGATGGAGCTGTTAGCTGCACATAGAGCATACCAAGGATGTAGAAGAGCACTTTTCGGTGACATGGGTTCAAGTTGATGGTGAAACCAGACCTGCATGGGCTACAAGGAAAAACCTCGTAGAGGGAGCCTAGAACCACCTTGCACAGGGGTTGTTGGGTGCAGGGCAGGAGCAGATCCATTTACACCATCAGGTGAAAAAGGTACTGAAAAAGACCACCACACGTGTGAAAGGTCAAGAGTAGCTATTCCTTGTGGAAAAAAAATAGAAATAAAAGCAATACCCAAGACAGAGGAAGCTTTATAGAGGCCCCTCTGAACACTGCACTCTTGCCACACCTCTTATGAGTCACTGTGAAAGGAAAGAGTCGTGCATTGGGAAGCCATTTTATTGTGTGTTCTCTGTTCTGAAGATTTTAGATGAAGAGCACTTTGCACATGTCCTTGACTAGTACATGCCGGCTTCAAGCCACTCCTCGCAGCTCAGGGTGGTTCTCTTTTAAACTTAGTCCACTGATAAGGCAGAAACGTACTCTAAGTACTTCAGCTTCTGTACCACAGAATTTATTTTAAACAAGCTCAAAGTCTTCTCAGCAAAACTATCGGGAAACTTGGCCACAAAAATCCCACTGAACTCCGAGGTAACCCCCATTACTTGAAAATAATTCAGATACCAACTACAACCAGTAACGAAACCCACTGCAATATCACAAAACATCATTAAGGATAATGTAATGTCAAACACAGCACTGACAGTCAAAACAGGTGCAGATGAGATCATATAATCTGTCTCATTGTAAAATTACTGCAAGCAAATGTGATGTTCCCTGACTAACCCTGCTGAAGTAACACAAGAAGTCCGTTTGACTCCAGTAATCGTGTGCAAAGTCACAAGCTCACATCTCTTTCAGAGGAAGGCTGCCTCCAGGTTAGACTACTTGATTTCAGACTCCCCGCCACACTTTATCTGCTTACTCACACAGCATGCTTATGCACCTCGGTTAGTTCCACCAACCTGCTCTGTATGGCCATGATTGAGGTTTTTCTTAATTTCTCTCACTGGACGATGCAAGTTGTACAACACTGATCTTGTTTTTCAGGCAGGGAGGCATAGTTCATTTGCCTGACGATCTCAGCAAACAGTTCATCCACCATTGTTTTGCTCTTGGCTGACGTCTCCATGAAGGGACAGCCCCACTCCTGAGCCAGGGCTCTGCCTTCTGCAGATAAGACCTCCCTCTCCGACTCCAAATCCACTTTATTCCCCACTAGGATCAGAGGAACTTTCTCGTATCTCTTCACCCGGACAATCTGGTCCCTCATCGGCTTGATGTCCTGATCAAACAATCCAACTGGTTAGTACATGTAAGCCACCACGTGAAATTGCTACACAGCCACTACAGGGCACATTTGAACAACCATCACGTGCAAGCCAGCATCCAAAATACATCAGAAGCCTGCTTAAATGAACGCGGATCTAGAACTCTAAGTTCAGCACTTATCTGTAATCAGAGTTCAGGGGGGTTATTTTATACAAATGCATACACATTCTATAGAATGTATGCACACACACAAACAGAAAGTGAGTAGGAGACTTTCCCTTCCGTGAGATGAAGACACAGTAGAGCTGCTTTGAAAGTTGATTTCAGTTTTCTGAAAAGAATTGTCTCAAGTCTAACGACCTGTAACATCAGCCCTGGCACACCATTACACCCCCATTTAGGAAGCTTGTGTTTAGTTTACAAGCTTGAGGAGGCTAGTCATTTAAATAAAGTCTTCTCACTTGTGGAATGCTTAGAATAATTCATTGTGAACACGTTTAATCACTTGTAAGTAACCAAATTAGATGCTGTAAAGAGATTTTATTACCTAGAGATGCATTTATTCAAGTCTGAGCTAACATCAGGAGTTTACACTTGAAAGTCTGAGTCAGCCTCCTCTGCCCCCTGAGAGTTTTGAGTTACTATCAGTACTACTAAGTCCTACAAATTCTCACACAGTTCTGAGACAAAGCAATTAGGTGTTTGAAGTTACCACTGTGTAAAAGAACTGCAGAGTGGTTTACACCTACAGCCTTCAGAGTAAACAGGCTATAGACAGACAAGAATAATTAAATATTAACAGGGTGGATTACTAACTGCATGCCCATTCCTCGAATAATGGGGGCTTGCTGACTCGCCAAAACAAGCAGAAATGAGGGGAGAAGCATCCCAATGTCACTGCTGTTGTTTTTCAAAGAAAGCATGTCCTCAGCTTGTGCTCGGGATATATCTCTTCTGCTGAGATAAAGCTTAGCCTTCAGCAGAAGCAAACACACTGCTTCGGTGGGGGTGTGCAGGGTTTTGCCCAGCAGCTGGAATACACCCAGCTCAGCAACTGAGGCCAATGCAGTAGCTGCGAATCCCCGTGCTGCATGCAGGGCTGCTGAAGCCACTTACCCACCACAAACAACACCTCGTTTCTAGAGGCAGCTCAGGCTGAGATATTTCCATTTCTTGGGGAGTTTACAATAGTAGAAGTGAAACTCAGACCCACGAATTATGGCAATGGCTTGGTTCTGCTCTCCCGTGCACCACCTACACCGTGCAGGCACCGGGCTTGTGCTGGACAGGAATTTTGGGAGGAGGGGGTGGGCAATCCCAGCTCACTGAGCAAGTCCCAGCTGCACAACAGTGAGACTCTTCAGGAGCCACCGAGAGAGGCGTGTGCCTTTTGAGAAGGGAAACAGAGGAAGTCTCGATTTTAATATCGACTGATTTCTTCATAACAGGGGATTGCCAGAGGATTTCTCTGGGGGAAGCGTGAGCAGGGCATTGTTCTCCAGCGCTGCGTGGGATTTAGCAGCGGTGGCACCCTGATAAGTACCTGCAAAGCCAGCAGCTTTCCGCCGGGGTGAATGCACTCAGGAGCGGGGCATTCCCACCTCAGCCCCTCCGGAGGTGAAGGGCTCCCACACCCCCCCCAGCCCCCCCAACGCC
>VZRW01006919.1:725585-798536 GCA_013398125.1 Aegotheles bennettii
TGGTGGGAGGTGTCCATGCCCGTGGCAGGGGTGGGACTGGGTGAACTTTAAGGTCCCTTCCAACCCAAACCAGTCTGGGATTATCTCTACTTACAAACTTTGTCCTGTATCCTTACACCTTCCCAGCTGCAGGAGGACACCAGCTGTCACAGCTTGGTCATGTACGTTCGCAGAGGCTTGGCTTTTCCCTCCTGATTTCTCTCCCTCGGAGCCCTTTTCAACAAAACCCTCCTAGCACCAACTCCCAGGCGATCACTGCTGCTCGGCGTCCCTCAGGACGCGGTGTCCCCGGGGCTCGTCGCTGCTGCCGGCCGACACCAGGTGTCAGCAAGGGACCGAGCTCGGTGGAGCAGTGCAGGGACCTGCTCGGCGGCGTGGCCCACCCAGGAGCATCCCCGGGCACTTTCTGAATTCACCCTCAGGGAATTTCCTCCGTTGTTAAGAGGAGGTAACTGAAAAGAATAAAAAGCTGTTTTCTCTCCCAAATAACGCCTCTTGGTCACTTCATACCTGCACGAGGCATTCCCACCCCTGGGAGAATCATAGAATCATTATGGCTGGAAGGGACCTCCAGGGTCATCAAGTCCAACCTTTATCCCATCATATTCCTAACCATTAGACCATCAGACCATGGCCTCAAGTGCCTCATCAACCCATTTGTTGAACACCCCCAGGGACGGTGACTCCACCACCTCCCTGGGCAGCCCATTCCAGTCTGCCTTCTGCAATCAAATCTGTTTCTGGGCACCAGGCTGCTGTTTCTCATGACCTGCAGGATTTCAGCAGGCGCCTGTGGGACACAGGGTTTGTCCCTTTCCCCTGAGCATCCCCTGTTTGACTGCAATTCTGAGCAGACACTGCCATCTGTCCCTGTTGTGTCTGTCCTACACCCCCAAAGGGCCCTGCAGAGGTGCCGGGTCCAGGCTAGGGATCACCCAGAGGTGCAGATGAGGTACTGCAAGGTGGTTCTGCCTGTGGCTCGTTTGGCAAATACCATTATTTTATACACTTTGTTTTTATTTCCTTAAAGAGAACATGGCCATAATGGGGAAAGCTCAGCGAGGACTTCTAGCCCCCAGAATAAATCTTACATAAGTTACACCAAATTTGAGTCACTCTCATTTATTACATGTAATAACCCCTCTCCTTCCTTTGCCAAAGTTAATTTATCAAGTGAATTGTTGGCATGGAGTGGATGTGCCTGGATGGGTGATACTGGCTGGTGAATGAGCTCCAAAGTGTAAAAAAAGGTGAGCATTATAACAAGCTGCCTCCTACCTCAACCCTATTATAAACTGTGAGTACGGAAAAGTACCTAATGCACTCAGGGCTGCTCAGGATAAAGGAAAGATGCAGTCACTCGCAGAGGAGCTTCCCATCTAATTTTAGCCATGGCACAATCAGTGACAGTGACAAACGGGGGGGAGGGAGAAAAGGGGCAAGGGAGGATGAGGGTGACAATAATAAGATTACACGGTCACTTAGGCTCATTATGTGCATGTCTCTGTGGCACTGCTGGTCCATTATGTTTGCTGTGGGTGGAGGAATGACTAAAGGAGAGAACTGGGGCAAAGAGCACAGTGCTGGGGCAAACGGAAGGAAAAACAAATACGTTTGGTGCAGTTGGCCCTCACCAGTGACACCGCGCTCCTGGACAGCCCGAGCGGGCGGGTGTGGGATTGGAAACATGGATTGATTGATTTATTTTTCTCCAGGTCCTTTGGTGTATAATCAGTATCAGTTTGGATTCCTGGAGATTTATTTATTTATTTCCCAGCTTGCAGCAGTATACACCTGGCCTTACATGTCTACAGCTGGGTGGAAAAAAAAAAAGGCTGATCTCAAAGTGCACCCAACTGTTCTTTATCCTTGGGGCAAGTTGTTCCCTCCATTAAGCAGTTTGCACAGCATTTCACCACCTTGTACTTGGAGCCAAAGGAATGGGTGGTGATGTGAAAGGCTGGAAACTCCAGGTGGGAATAGCTGCTCCTGCTGTAAATGGCCAAGCCCTGAGCCAGCCTCACAGGGCACACTGCTGGTGCCACTGCTCCCTCCATGTCACCACCTCCATACCAGTGAGGTGTCACACATCCCAGGTCAAAGGCCTCATTTAATCTCTGCTGTCACTTTCTCCCTGGCTCCTGCCAAGGAGAAAGGCACAGGGCTTGGCTCTCACCTCTGCCCTGGGAGGGTTTGCCCTCTCTCAGCAAAACAAACTCCCAAATGAGCATCTGGGCAGGATTTGATTGCTGCCAGAGCAGCTCTGTGCTATCGATGGACTCAGCTGCTCTACGACATGCCCACAGCCAGCAACAATAAAGCAGGCTCTTATTAAATTAACCAGCTAAGACACAGATCCTGCAGGGATGTTCAGGGAATGACAGATGGCACAAGCAGGGGCCAGGAATAATTGCAATCCCTATTTCACCAAGGCGAGGGACAGACCCTGCTTGGTGCTGTGTCCAGCAGGGAGGCAGGAGGGAGGGCAGGCAGCACCCTGACCTGCAGAGCCAGACCTGAGCAGTAGCAGAAGAGCAGCTCCAAGCTCTGGAGGGAGTGAGGAGTCCAGAGCATCTCCTGTGGGACTGCACCACGTCCCACCCCAGCCACAGCACAGATGCTGCCTGGATGCTGCCGTTGCCTCTTGCACACTGTGCTGGGATTATTGACCAGCTCGCTGCTGTGACTCACTGTGTCTGCCCAAGCTGTAACCAGGCTCTTCTCTGCCAGCAAGGCAGAGCCAAGGTGCCTGGGTAGATACGTAGCAGGGAGAGCCTGGATTTCACTTAAGTTATTGCCTAGCTGGGCACACCATTTGCATAAATACATGCAAAACCAGCTTAAGACCTGGTGTCGATTCTTCTCCGCCTCTTCCAGTGGTTCCGCTAATCCACTTATTGTGCCTTATGGCATCAGCATGTAAGCTGCAGGGTAGGGACTGGCTCCTTGGGGCTCCTCTTTCAGGGAGGTCCTGTCATGCACTCGTGTGATGGTAAGGACAGCTTTTGATTTCAGCTCTGTCAGATTACAGTGAAACACGTCCTAGGGTTTGGATGTGTTCACCCCGTCCAGACTCCTAATTCTGGGGCTGTTCCAGGCAGTACAACCTGCAGAGATACTTTTCTTCTTCACTAGCTCTTCCTGCCAAAATAGAGATGACTCAGAGGCAAATTCTGAGGACCTTCCACAGAATATCTTATTTTCTGCCATCCATCAGATTTTAGCCATTACTTTAGTAGCAACAAGAGGGATGCTGTCACTTAAAGGACATTTTCCAAAGCAATTACTGATTCTGGGACAGAGGTGGGGCTGCACTGAATTACAAATGATATAGCAAGGAAGTTATTGGGATTTTTGGGAGGAGAAACATCTCTCTTTGGTCCCCAGGCATGGTACAAGATCACCAACCATTTAGAAAAGCTTGACCTAGGAGCTGGTTGTGGCTCACGAGCAGCACTGCGAGGGAACATGCTGCTGCTACACCCTGCCATGTTCACAGCCTGCAGGCCCCCACCTCTGCACCAGCCCTCTTTCCTGCTCATCCCCTCTGATGCTGCATCTCCTGCCTGCAAGATCAGCATCCCATGCTGGGGCTGGTGAGCAAGTCTCCAGGCAGTGACAAGTCACTGCTCCATGTGAAGACACTGGTGGTGCAGCAAATGAGCTGGTTTCACGGGTCGACCTCCTTCCCATTTGCTGCAGGCATGGAGCTATCTCCTCATTGCCCTTCACGGTCCAAGCTAATATAATCCATACCACAGTGCCTGGGGAGCACCTCCAGCTACCACACACCATATCTGTGTTGGGCTCATGTACAGCCATAGCTCCATGGCTCCCAAAAAGTGGCCTGTCCTCCACGTGCCTGGTGTGATGCCAGCATAGCAGGCTCTCCTCGGGTACCAGCTTCCACAGATTTCTGCAAAGCTGAGGGGACAGGGCTGTCCTCAGACCCGACCTTCTCAAATCACCAACACATGTGACAACGTCTCCCTAGAAATTACACATACATATTTGAACATTTCTGGCCAACATTGTAGTAGAGTAAAACTGGAAACACAGCTCCTTAAGGCTCAAAAGCCAGAAGGCAACAGTGAACACATAAACCAAGCCTGTTGCTTCAAACCCCAAATGAAAAGAAAGGAGGGGGGAAGGTAAATACACTGTCCAGATATATTTTTAAGATCTGGGAAATTAAAGCAATTTATAACTGATGTCTAACAGAAGAGTTCCCATTTGCTTTTAAAATTCCATGGGTTTTCCTTTTCGTATCATACTCCTGCAGTAATTGCAAAGCAAACACTACAGGAACGTGCAAACCTGTGCATGAAATGCACTACCAAAACGAAGCAGCCAACAACTCACTAAAGTGAAACTCTCTGCTTTACTCCCGTTGGAGAGAAAGAGAGAAAACATCAAATTCAACCCAAATGGAATATTGAGAAAATAATTTAATATGATGTTCATCTTAATAAGCAAAAATATTTCTTTCTTCTTTTTAATCAATTACTTGTCACTTGACAATTTCCTCACAGCAGTGATGAGAATTACCCTGAACTGTTAATTCCTCCATGCAGACCCCAGCACTGAACTCATTAAAGTGCACTGAATCCCTGGGCAGGAGCTGCCAGGTTGTGCTCCCATCCAGTGATCCATCATCCCAAGACCATCACAACCGCTGTGGAGCCACATCTCCAGCCCTGGGACTGGTGTTGTCACCAGGTGACCAAGCACCTTGCTTGCTGGCAGGACCTGTGTGCCTTTGCTTGGTGACACAGGGATGTTTCTGCTGAAATGCGGATGCCTCTTCCATCCCTCCTGGCTTGGGTGGGATGCACACATGGAAGTCAGGTCCCAGCAGCACTTGTGGCACATGGGAGCTACATTTCCCAGGTGGGCAATGCCACCATCACCAAGTGCTGTGGGGTGGCACAGCTGCATGGCATGGCCTCACGTGCCCACCGACCACACTTGTTTTCCCACCCATCATTTTTCCCCAGCTGAGGACACACACACACGGCACAGTCACCGGAGAGTCCGTGTGTCAGTGTGTGTCCCCCGACGGCCGCGCTGCATGTGGCTCCCAGGAAGGTGGAGGCAGGTCATGGACTGAGATGGTTCTGGAGATCAACCTGAGGCCAGAAGAAAAGGCTTTCCAGACAAGTGCACTGGCAGAGCTGTGAGCAATGGCCAGCCAGGCAGAGCTTCTTCCCAGGCTGCATCTGCAAAAGGCTGACAAAGCTGTCGGCAAAGCAAGGAAATGGCCAGCTCATTACCAGACACTTCATGAGCCTTCCTGGCAAGGGAGGCCGACCGTGCAAAGCTGCATGTCCTCCATGCCAGAGCCTGTCAACAACCCTGGAAGTGACACCTGGCTGCTCGGAGGCAATCCAGGCATCAGCAAGGGTCTTCACAACACCCTGGAAAGCTGCAGCCTGGCCAATGTGTGGCATCCATCATCATCATCCGAGAAGCTGGACCAGCAGACCTGAGAGGCCAGCTGCTCCAGGAGCCCAGCACGGGAGCCAAGGGGTTAAAGCGCTCCTCCAGGGAAGGTCCTTGAAGGAGAGAAGCAGCAAAACTGCTTAATTAGAGTATTCAAATTGGATGGGATTACAAAGCAGTTCATTTCTCAACTTGAAAAAATCAGAATTAATAAATTAATATTTACCAACCGGGATCAGACGCAGCAGGGGCTGTCAACAGCCTCACTGGGGCTCCCTGTCCTGGGGAGGACTCCAGAGGTCTCTGCCATAGTTGCTCTCAGTATTTTGTGCTGCAGTTTAAGAACTTAAGTTCATTTTGTGGATAAAAGCCGATGATCCAAACCCCACCTGTATCTCTGCCTTCGGCAGCAAGGGGCTGCTGGCTGGTTTGTTTCTGCAGAGCCGTGCTTCAGCGTTTCAAAGAATTTCCTGATTTGTGCTGTCAGGAGAGGATGAACCCCCTGGCTGGTGAAATGAGTGTGGCTCTGACCAGTCAGGCACTGCCTCCTGGCCCCCGAGGCAGCCAAAAGCCCCACTGTTCCTGCACGGACCAACAAACAAAGCCTTGCAGGAACAGAGCCGCCAAGGTGCTGGTGCCAGGGGGACGATGCTCTTGCCTCTGCCATGTGCCACAGCAGACCCAGGGGCAGGTCCAGTGTGGGGATGTGGGCTCGGGGTGCTGGGGGGGAGAGTGTCGAGGCTCATCCCTGAGCTAGTACTCATGTGTGGGCTGGCAGCTCTCCTTGAGCTGGTCCATCTGCCTCATCACTCAGGCTGTTCTCATCTACTGCTTTTGGCTTTTCTAATCATTTCCCCAATATTTAATCCCATGCCAAATTCTTCCCCATCCTCTTAAAATTCTGCAAGTCTCTTATCGTTTTTTTCACTTGGCTATGTAATTGTGAAGTGTTTCCAATCCCTCTGTGTTTAGTCTTCATACTTTGTGCCACCACTATGTTCTGGTCACTTAAACACAAAGTCTTTGCGTACTACACCTGCTTGATGCTGATCTTTGCACTTTCCCTTGTAAGAACATCACCCTCCATTAGCCAGGGCTTTGCGGGCAATGAGAAGAGGCTGCACAGCAGGAGCAGAGGCAGCAGCTGAGGGTCTCCACCCTGTGCTGCACCTTGAGGTGATGCTGGTGTCTGATCTGACCTGGGTTCCCTTCCCAGCAGTATCCAGCTGCTCTCCAATGGCCACGACTGAAAGGCTTGGACACCCTCCCTCAGTACTGCATCAGGCAAGGGGGGGTCCCACATTGCCCTCCTGCCAGTGGGGCAGCCACCACCATCTCTGGTGTCACCTGCCAAGGCTCAGCACGATGGGGAGGGGAGGAGAAAGAACCACTTCCCTGTGCACAGAGACGCTGCACTGAGAGCAGAGAAAATTGATCTCTGGCTGCTGAGTCTCCCTGGCCCTTTGTGCTGCTGGAAGGAATAATCAAGCCCAGCCCTGGAGAAGACAAAGACAGAAAGAAAATAAAAGCTTTCCCCATCAGGCTGATTTCTGCCTGGGGTTGGCGTCCTCCCCAGGGACCCCAGCAGTGGTTTTGGGAGAGGATGTGCTGGGGCAGCTCTTGCTCCTGGGGCTGGTTCGGTGGTAGTTCCTGTGAATGCCAGATCTATGAAGATCCCACATATTTTTGCTTTTCCTGCTACTCCAGCAGGTCTGGAGGGAAGGAGAAGGAGGAGGGTGGCTGCTGGGGCTCCCAGCCAGGCCTCCAGTGGTGGGACTGCCACATGCACTGGTGCCAAGCTTGGCCAGGGGACACTGCTGGAACCACAACCACAACGTGTCTCCTGTCCTTGCAACGGCCACATCTGGCCAGGGCCATGGACAGCTGCACAGGTCAGAGTTAGGAGACAAGGAGCAAAGTGCCAAAGGGCCACTTGTGGGGCAGAGCGGGGAGAGAAGGTGCTCGAGGGCTCCTCACCCACCTGCTAATGCAAGCCAAGGGCTGAGCTTTGCCCTTCACAAGAGCATGGGACATTTGCCACAGACACCACCAGCAGCAGCAGCTCAAAATCTGGCTCTAATACTCTGTCACCTCAATGATTACCAGATTAAAGGAAAAAAACACACCAAAAAGGGGAGTCTGGAGGCTGCTCCTGCTCCCAGCTGCACACCCTGAGCTGGTCCAGCCCCAGCTTCAGCTACTTGCAGCCTGGGGGACACAAGTTTCAGCAGGCAGTCCCCCAGCCCCATCCTTGCCAAGCTGTCCGACAGCAGTGGGCAGAGCTGTGGCAGTGCCAGGCACCTGTGAGCAGGGGTATGGGGCCACCACCACATCCCCACGCTGGACCAGTGGAGTGGGGCTGTCACCCCAGCCCTCTGCGAGAGCTGCTGGAGGGATGCTCCATCATTGGGTATCCTGTGGGAAACGCAGGTTGATGAGGCTGGAGGTGGGGAGAGGCACAGGAGGAGCTCAGGCTGGAGCAGCTCTTCTCTCCCCATTCCTGTCTGTGTGCTGCAGCCATGCACCAGGCTGGTTGGCAGTGGGTGTTCATGAGTCATTACCCCTGATGGCCACCCGATGACACATCTACACCAGCAGGAGAGGCCTCCCACCAGCACAGCAGCCCCACAACCTCACGGGAGGGCAGCTGGGCTCTGCCAGTGGCTGTGCAGATGCAGACTGGCTGGGGGGTCCCTGGCTGCAGCCCTGTGGTGCACAGCCCCATGTGCACCCCCTGCTGTGTGGGCAACCAGGGCACACCAGGTCCCCAGATCCTGGCACCCCGACCCTCAGGGTGTGAGCAGAGGGCTGGCAGGGTACAGGCAGGCCAGGGACAAGTGTGACAGGTCGGGGGGACAAGCAGCACCCACCCCTCTTGCCCAGGCACCACGATGACAAGTGCCTCCAGAACACCCTTTATTAAGTGAGAAGTCTGAGTCCGCTCCCCATGCCAAGCCCTAATACAGTGCAGACCTAAATACAGCACTAATGCAAAAGCTTAAAGGATTTCCCATAACTGAGCAAAGCTGGCAGAGGGGCAAGAGCCCGGTGGGGGGAACTGCAGCCTGGCTCCCCCCCCAGCACCTCTGCCCAACCCCACTGCTCCACATCTGGCTGCAGCTCCCACCCTTGGTCTGTGCATCATGGGGAAATAAACTCTTCCAAGCCTCATCCTGCCCAGCCCAGAGCCCCAAGTTGCCCTTGTTGCCCTCTCCAACCCACCCTGCTTTACGCAATAGCACGAGTAGCATTGCTACAAGCGAATTGTCACCTCCTTAAGTCACCCCCCATCCTCCCAGGGCGGACCCTGCTGGGTCCCTGCCTGCCCAGAGGTCCCTCTGTGGGGCACGATGGGGCCAAGAGAGCAGCTCCCAAAGCCCGAAGGATGCTCAGAGCAGGGGAACACCCACTCCCCCCATACACCCCAACATCTCAGGGCTGGTGTGGCTGTCAGCACCCTGCAAACACACAGACTTACCTGTGCATTACTCCCTCCCAGCAGTGCTGCACAGTGGCTCTGGGAACTGGGATGGTTTCATGGGCAGCACCCCGTGTCTCCTCAGTGGCACAGCAGTGTCCCTCCAGCAGGCTCACCCTGCAGGGTGAGGTGGCTGAGATAGCTTTGGCTCAGGGTTCTATTTCTGCAGGGGAAGGCAAACAGTTTTTTTCTTCATTAGTGGTTTCCCAGAAGCCTTGGAAAGCACCGCAAGCACCTTTGCTTTGGTACCCCAAAACACCACCCAGCACCTCTGGGCCACCCCAGTGCGATCACCAGGAGCTGCTGGCCAGCAGGAGCCCTGCCAGGCATCCGGGTGCTGCTGCACTGCAGGCAGGGGGGCAAACAGGGCTGGCAGGGACACCAGCAGGGACACGGCCACAAAGCCCTCCCTCCAGCGGGTGCCACCGTGCACGTAGGACACAGAGAAGCTGCAGCAGAAAGGCTGAACCACGGTGGCACAGAGCTTTACAGCAGAATCCGCATCGATTACAAAGGCAGCTTTGAGCACACGATGGCTGCAGAGGGCAGGAAGGCAGCAGCTCCCTTGGGGAGGCACAGAGAACATTGACAAGCAAATAATTTACATGCACCGTGGAGCAAAGCAGGAACACCTCTGCGGGGAGATCAGTGGTGCAGCATGGCTCCGTGGCCTCCTGCCCAGCCCAGGAGATCCTGGCTGCAGCAGCCAGCACGGGTGTCACAGTGCTGTCACCTCACGGCCGGATTTACACCTTCAGATCCAGGGCAAGGGTGGTGGGAACAGCTGGGGAGAGGATGGAGCACGTGGCTGCGGAACAGACTGGCAGAGCCACCCTGGAAAAGGCAAAATGAGGAGAGGGCAAAGGAATTTGCAAGAAACATCTTCCAGCTGAGCCGAGGCTGGCTGGGACCCCACCAGAGCCAGCTTGCCGAGTGCCTGCTCCTCCAAGCCCATCCCTATGGCCTTCAGCCTGCAGCTCTTTCCACCTCCGTGCAGGTCCCTCTGCCTACAGACACCCCAGAGGACATCCAGACCCTTCACAGGGATCACTTTTTGGGATGTGCTGCCATTCTGGAGCTGGACCCGAGGCAGGGTCCCGCCTGGGCTGGAAGGGACACACTGGCCCATTATCTGCTGCAACAGCTCAGCCTGTAACTGAGAGGAGCTGACCTGTTCCTCATGCTTCAACACGTTCTGACACGACCTCTCCTGGGAAGGGTTAACCAGCTGCTTGCACTGAAGAGGGTATTTTAGATCCACAGCTCACTGGGGATTAGCCAAACATTTCTTTCTTCAGTCTCCTCTTTCTCATAATAAATAGATCAAAGTGATCTATTTATCCAGCACTAAGTCCAGATTGAATAAAAACTGCCTTTGGACCACAGAGGCCCATCTGAATATGGAGCAAGTCTTGAAAAACAGATTATTTTTTTTTCTCCCCATGTTTCCTACTGAAGCTTCAACAAAGTGCTAAATGGAGAGTTTTATGAAACTTGGCTTTCCTGCACAAACGTGTCCCAATGGATAGGAGGAGAGGTGGGCTGGGTGCCGCAGGATTGCCGAATGACACATGCTGTAAACACAGTATCATGTCCTCTGCTCAGATCCTTTAATCCAGCTTCACCTACAAAGTGGTTTGCAGCAGCTCCTCCTGTGACTTCTGCAAATGGGCCCCAGGTGAAATCCCACATCCCTGGCCCAGGGATGCTGTTCAGCCCTGAAACACAATTTGAAAAGTCTCTTGTTAATGGGCCACCCTTAAATTTCAGTGCTAGTGCGGGACTCGTCCCCAGCCCGCTCCGTGGGGGATACTTGTCCTGAGTGAAGCTGCTGTCTCCAAGCAGCCAAGGCTCAGCCCTTCCCAAGGCTCTGAGGAAAGCATCCCCTGCAAGTCCCCATCCCCTTCCCACAGAGAAAGCCAAACCAGAGAAAGCTGATGGTAAAAACTCGTCACCATTCAGGAAGGATCCCAGACCATGACCAGAACACCACCACATCCACCGCTCAGGAAAGTTTCAGTTCCCTGGATTTGGTTTTAGAAACACTGCAGACATTTAATTGTGCCACGAGACGAGGCAGGAGTCATTTATAGAAAAGAGCTCTAAGTGGCCTTGACACACAAATGGAGTCAATTAACCTGCAAGGAGAAGTCAGGGGAACAGGCTGATGAAAAAGAAACAGTTACATCATTTGTCCTGGGCTCACTCTGTCTTTTCTCAAAGTCAAGGGCTTGTCCTACTAAGGGTGATGGGGAGGGGCATTCTCTGCACAGCCTCCTCCTGCAGCGTGCCTCCTTGCTACCCCACTCCTGTCCCCAGGCAGCTCCAGCACACCTGCACCCACCCCAAATTCTTATTTTCAAACTATTTTTCCTCTGCAGCCAGATTCTTGGAACTCCTTTGGGAAAACGGCCAACGATCCCTCCCGTGCTGTGCTCCCCTCCCTCGTGTTGGCATCAAACCCCTCGTGTTGCATGACCTGGACTCTCCCATCACCTTGATGTCCCCTGTGTTACACCAGCCCGGGTGCCAAGGCCACACCACCACTCAGACCTTAGCAGAGTTAAGTTACTCACATCTTCAGGGGCTTCCCGACGTCGTCTTCTGCTACCCATGAGATGAGCAATGCTGCAGCCCGGCCTGGCCATGCTCCCTGGCTTGGTGCCTCCAGCTGGACCCAACATCTGCTGAGACCAGCCAGTAAAAGCCAAAGCTTTTAGGGAGTGAGTGATGAGCTCACGCCAGTTTAGGGGTAAAAGCCCCCTTTAATGGCAACGCCGGTGAGCAATTTTCTTACCTCTAAACCTATGCAACATTACAGAAGGGACAAAAAAACTCCGCAAGAAGCAACTTCCTCCTGCAGAAGTCTACACCAAGCTCAGCCACAGTTGCTCCGGGCTGCGGTGAGAGGCATCCCCAGGCTGTTCCAGCTGGAGGAGTGAGCCCAGCAGCACAGCCTGGGGCTGAGCTGGGCACTTGGAGGAGAGCTGGGGAATCCAGGCTGCTGCCAAAGGGAGCTTACTGTTGTATTACTGCACTGGGACGTTCAAAATGGTATCTGACACAAATGCTGAAAGAGAAAAATTAATACACACATCACTGTGCTACAAAAGCTGCAGGCCTTTGAATGATGGTCAATTTATCCTTCATGGTTATCTTCAAATGCACAGCTCTCATCTCCTCTCTAATCACATCACAGCTAGGGTCAGAAAGGAAGCATGGAAAAACACAAACCAAGCATACATCACGTGTGGCTCAGAAGAGTCTGCGGCACAAGAGAAACCAGAAGGCAGCATCTGGGAAGTTTTACTTTTTATTTTTCTAAAATACAAATGTCTTTCTCGTGTTAGTAACTTTAATGTGATAGGCCGAATGCATCCGAGAAAAAGGAGGCACTGGCTACAGAATTCAAAATACTGAAGGTATTTTCTGGAAAGAAATTTATTCTGTTGTTCTACACTTTAGATATAACATTGAGTCAAATTCATTAGTTATTATTTTTTACATCAGAACCTTTAAAGTTTGGGACTAATAAACTTGAAAAGTTTTTAAAGTAAACTCCTATTAATGTGTAGATATGGATCCATAAAAAACATAACCAAGAATTTTATACACTTTATTAAAAGATCAAAAAATAAACAATAACAATATAGAAGTAACATACTAAAATGAGTAGCATTATGCACATTTCTAAAGCACGTACAAGCACTACAGCAATATAACGTGGCAAAAAGAAAAATAAATTCAAAGCATACACCCTGTTGGTAGCAGTTGAGGGAATGAACTATTGTGTTATGGAACTGAAATATTGCATTAGCCTACGCCTGTCTGGATCCGATGATGTTTTAATTTCTTACAATTCCACAGGGCTAAACTGTAATTGTTTGTATATATTTTCTAAACTATACCATTAAATTGATATCTAATGTTTCCCTTACTTTGTTTTACCAGAAATGCCTATGAAAAGAAGAATGTGCTTCAAAGATCTACTTTACACAGTACAGTATAAATGTTTTTATATATTTAAATTAAAAATTTACAATTTAGGAGAACATTCTCTCTTTGATTTTAGTGATTGCCTAAAATACAATTCTCTATTAAAAAAAAATAGTGATCTGTTGTCAGGTAATATAATAAAGAGTATGGGGAGTCTCTCTTCATTTTCATGATTTAAAATAAAAATATAATTAAAAAAAAGCTAATTGGAAAGAAAAAAAATCCCATAATCCAATCTAAGAATGGTCTTATCATCCCCTCATCTGCTAGGATACAAAAGCCATGGCAACAAAATCATTTGGCTTCCACCACTATCAAATAGCATCTGTGTACAGTAATAAAGAACTGGAACCTTGTAATTCGGTGTCAGGTAATTCTCTGTTGTGTGTTTGGAAAAATAACTTCATTTTATTTAATAGTTGTGTTATTTTTGCATCTTATTTGAGAGGCATATAGTTATTTTTGACGATAGAGGATGTCAGTAAAGATCACTAGCAAAGATTTTAGCAGTGTTGTCATGATCATGCTCATACTTCAATGAAAAGAAGTTGGACCAGCTGTGATTCATTTCACGTATAGTGCAAAATATTTTTCTGCCATAATCCTATAAATGAGAAAGCGCTTGATTACAGCAAAGGGAAACCTTAATAGCATGGTGGCTTGAATTAGCTGATTATTTAGTATTAAAATCCAGGTAGTTGTAACACCCATGAAGAGAGGGAACGCCTGATTTTTTCCCCCTCTTTTAGACACTGGGACCACACGATGCTACAGCTCTGATTCAGCAAACCACCTGCTTAAAAAAACCCCATTGTGCAACGTGGGCTGGCTGGGCACTTGCTGCCATTGCAAGGAGCTGGAAACCTCTGAAATGCCAGCATTGGTGGCCAAAGAGCAGGTCTGGCACTTGGCAGTGACACCTCAGCCCCCAACCCTGGAATGGGAAGGAAAGGGAGACCACCCACCAGTGCCGCTCTGGGGAGCTCGAGTCAGGACCAGCCTCACGACAAAACCAGGGACCTTTCCAAAGCAAATCTGGGGCTTGGGTTTTTCAAAAACCCAAACTTGTTCCAATCAAAAATAAATGGGTCAACACAGGTGCTTCAGCTTCTCCAAAATTCCCCCCGGTACTGCAGAGCCTTGGTGGTTCCCCCAACACAGTGAAAAGGGAACCACAAGGCTGCTCAGCAGGCTGGGGGGACCACAGCTGTGCTCCCCTTTGGTAGCAACTCAATGGGGGTTGTTAGCCCCAGCCAGAAGCACCGAGTGGGCCACGACAGCCTCCACCTCCCTGCCCCAACATCCACCCAGCAGCGCTGCCTGAGCAGGCAGCACCAGCCAGCACTGCCATGTGGCTCTCAAATGAACACCACGGCTGTCACAGAGCAGGGGAAACCAGCCCAAGAGACCCAAACCCACCCCTGCCCATCCACTACTCGCCTGTCCCTTCCGTTTTGCCACCTTTCCCCAAAAGGGTAAAAAACCCCCAAACTATTTAAAAAAATCAGCAAGTTGTGTCATTTCAAATTCCCCCTGGGATTTAAACGCTCACTGCAGTGACAGTCACCTCTAACAGATAAACACTTCCAGCTAGAAATAGGATTAGGTGCTAGGAAAAATGTGTGTATGCCGCCACGGACCTCAGTCCTAATAGGATTCACCGAGAACACAACCTACAACATGACAGAGGGTGTGCTTGGAAATGTAGGCCAATTAAAAAAGAAAGCAATTCAAATCTTTGCTGGTGACCTTACTAATTAATTAAGCACTGTTTCCCATTTCTCCGTGCTGCAGGTTGGAGCTGACCTGTTATCAGTCTGCTGTATAATAAGCTATGGCAAACTACAAAGCTTTTACAACAGCAAAGCAACATCATGCTTTCAGATAAGTTTTATAGCAAAAAACTCCTCCTTTTCAAAGCCTTAGTAATACCTATCTCTTTTACAAACTTTTCCTGTATTATTACAGACTTTTTATATTCAAAATAAGTTCCAAGGATTTCTTTCGTGGACTATGTACATAAGTGCAAAAAAGGTGTGTCTCACACATTCGTACACTAACTGAATCAGTTTAACTGCAGCATATTTGTATCTTCAACACTGTTACGGGGTCATTCCACAATATTTTATTTTTTTTTGCTTATGTACAGTTTTTGCTAATATAAATTAGTATTAAAATAGTTATATGCTTAATTATTTAGCCCTGATCGTAACGTAATCAATGTGAGTGCTCAATTTCTGGAGAAAAGAAAATTGCAGGCAGAGCTACAGTACTGAAATGGATTAATTCTGAATTCCCACTGTGTGAATGAACGTGAAATGAAAGCAAGACCGGTCACTACATCATAAATACAGGCTGTCGTGTTTCTGAAGTGAAAATACTGTGGAATAACCCTTGCCACACAACAATTTCTACAAGCTATAAAACCTGACTCTAAATCCATGTGTTGTAAACTTCTTGACTGAAAAAGTGACGTTAAAGACACAAATTCAGCGTTCACATGGGACTTTGGGATTTTAAAAATATTCAATCATATCTTTATCTGACAGTATCGAACTGTACCTTTAACAAGCTCATACTGTTACACATCACTTTTAATTTACATGTGAAAATTTCACAAATAATGTATACAAAGGTAGCCATGTTGTAGTTTTGTTGCCATAGCAACAACAACTTAATATAATTAGTTAACAATGAATCTATCATTGTAGGAGTTACATACAAAGTTAATTTTGTTCTTAAACTGTAAACTATACAAACTAGTTATGGACTGTATTCTATACCTTAACCATGCTTCAGTGTTGGTTTGGAATATAACTAAATGGGCTGAATACATGTATTAAAAATTTTAAACTTTCTCTAACTCTCCTTCAAAATTAAATTCATTAGTTACTAAAGATATCAAAAAAAGCAATAATGAAAACCTTAAAAACTAATGGTAGAGAAATGAAAATATATGACATGAGTTAATGCGTTGCAGCCTAGTAACAATGTGTTGTAGCTATATTTACATTTGGATTAGGCTATCAACTATTTTTTTAAAGTTATTACAGTCTTTAACATACAGTATATACTCTAAGGCCTTCAACAGGCACATGGTAAAATCAGGTCAATATCAAACTAAATCCATTCAACAGGAATGGGAAATTAGATTTTCCTCATAAATTTCACCTTTTTCAATTTTCATGTCTGTGAAATGTACAAGGGATAAACAAAACGAGGACTCCAGTTTCTCAATCATTGTGTACCCGCGTGTCCTAGAGCTACTCTACCGCGCCAGCCAGCAGCCCACAAGCTGGAGGAGAAGACATCTCACCCGGCACGCGCCATCTCCTCCTCTGCCAGCTGCACCCATGGGACACGCACCCATCTCCATCGCCGCCTCGCCGGTGGCAGCCCGGCCGCCCGCCCGCCGGGAGGACCCCGCCGCAGGAACCCGGTGCCGCCGGTCGGGAACGCTCCGAGCACGGGGCAAGGATGGATGCATGGATGGATGGATGGATGGATGGATAGATGGATGGATGGCAGAGAGGAAAAGCGCTTCGGAGTGCTCGGAAAGGGGGCTGGCGCGGGCTGGCCAGGGAGGTAACGGTTTCTAAAACAGCGCGATGCAAAAATACACAGTCAAAAATCATCAGCTAGAAATTTCCAACTAAAAAACACGGCTGATTGTGAAATCATGTTCCAAATTACTAAAAACACTGTATTTAACAAAAATAATCTTAATAGTTTTATGAATCCATTTTATTTTAAATCCCTCTTTTATTGTCTGCTTATGTTACAGTTTAGTAGTAGTATTTTTATTGAAACTACTAACAACCTTTTCTCGTGAAAATGATCAATCTCAGCTTTCATTTTCCCTCTGCATGACCCGTTTTATCCAAGTTTCAGCATTTCTTGCATATTGTTTGCATAAGGCTGAGAGAAATGGACAAAGAGAAATAACTTTGGATAAATAAAAAATATAGGTTCATGGAAAGTGGGAAGCTTATAAAAATGTCACTAAAATTATATTGATTTAAACAAACTTACATACATCTCTTGTCAAATAAAGGATGATATTCATGCTTTTATGACATTTGTTTAGAGTCACTAACTAGCTCGGTGACTGGGTAATAGTCTATTTAGGAAATTTATAGTCTGGCGACTGGTTTTTTTTTTTTCTTTCTTGAACAAAGAAAATTAGAGCAAGTCATTGCACAACTAGTTTAAATAGTGCTACCTCAAAATGGCATTTTTGCCAAGATTGTTTTGAATTTGGTGAAGTTTAGTGCTTCAAGCTTTTCTTTCCTTAAACTCATTTACAAATTAACTCTAAATTTGCCAGCAATATAAAAACTGTTGTGGCACCTAATATAACTACCCTGAACATCCCTCATTGGACCTCTTTAATAAAAAATAATCCTTAAACGTTTGTTTTTCTTTTTGTTTTTTTTTTGTGATTTTTTTTTTGTTTTTTTTTTCAGTGCTTTAAATGTGACATGAAAACAGCTGTATTCTAGGTTTACATTCTATGCACATCTATGCCAGATGTTTAAGTCGATAAATAAAATAGGAGGTTACATCAAAGAGTCAAGATATACAAAAATCCATTTAGCACTGAAAAAATTCCAACCTCCTTGAACTCATAAAGCCATACAAGCTTGAATGCATCCTTTCTGGCTTAAGAAGATCAGCTCTGTTCTTTGTTGAGGCACTGGCACAGGTTGTGCAAAACCCATTTTTGATACACAAATAATTTCAAACAGGAAGTACTCAAATCCACTTTTTCCACTAACAATGTTATGGTTTTGGGAAACAGAAACTCAGTGGTGAAAAGAACAGGCATGTGGTCGCCAATATAAATGAGAGTCACTGATTTCAGACAACTGCTGCTTGTGAATGCTGATGGCTGGAGAACATCTATGGACACAAGCAACTGTCCAAAGACAGGGTTCATAAAGGAGGGTCTTGGGGGTGGATGTTTTTTCCCCCCTCTCAGGGTTTGGTTCAAAGCCTGCTGAAATAAATGGAGAGATTCTTTCTGGCTCAAGACCTTTTTGAGCTGGGCTCTTCAAAGGTTCTTGCTATGAATGAGTCTCCATGGGCAGATCGTCAGAGCCTGCTCTGGGACACATTGGCTGTGCCCTAGATGTCCCTCCATCACTTGTGGTCCATGGAGATACACATCTAGCATCTATCTGCGCTCATACTGGAGAAGAGGGGGCAAGGAAAGTCTCTAACCAAGGCCAAGGAATTTGGAAAAGAAAAAGCCTGGCTGTCATAATTTGGCACCCTACAGGACCACTGTGAGCTTAGGGTGGCCAGCCCTGGGAGCTGGCCTCTTGCTTAGTTTCAATAGCAAATCTTTCTCCTTGTATGGAGTTTGTGGATTTACAGCAGGAAATCCACCTCTTTCATAATGCCAATGGCACTGTAGAGCTATGACAGGGATGACTTTGGCTGTGTCCTCAACCAAAATGCATTCTGCAGCCAGATTGTTCAGCAGCACAGCGTAACGACAGGCTGGGCTGCCCAGGGTGCACGGGCTGGGAATCATTTTATTCGTGCATATAAAAAGGAGGTATTGAGAACTAGCCCTTGTTGTGTGGCAAACGTTGCTCTTGATCAAGTAGAAGGTGCCAAAATAAATCCACTGACCTACGGGAGCTCCATTAAGATGAATCTTTATGGCAGAAAGCTTATGCAGAGCTTTTTCCTGCTTTGTTACTGCTGTGTTTGCTTTAAAGAGCCAGAGATCACAGGGGGGAAAAAAATGAATAAAAAAAAATAATCACTCAACTTATGGAAAATGGTGATTGAATAATTGGTGCACAATGACAAAATTTCAAGAGCAGCTACATAAGATTTCAGGCTGAAATGTTTCAGCATGCTTAGTGAAGACAAGCCCCTGGGCATGGTTATTACCCAGCCTGGGCTAAGTCACAGCCATGGGCCCACACCAGCTCCTCTCCAACACGATGTGCCTCTGCCCAACTGAAGCTGCCTCACTTCACCACCTATTTTTGTTTGTTTTGACTGCACCATGAGAACAGCAAGAGAGATTGTGCGCCATTTGCAGCTGAGAGTGCACTTCAATGAACAACAGAACTGCAGAAATCCCTTGATGCATACCACAGTCCAAGCAAGTCGTTCCTATCCCCTTACTGAGCCTGGGCTTTTGTGGTTTTGGTTTTTTTTTCCAAAAGTTTCCAGAATCAGCTCATTGTATTGAAAGAAATACCCTGAACTGGACTAAAATGACAGCTGTCCTTTCACATCACTTGTACCAAAAATTTGGAGACTCTATCTGAAGGCAAATTTTAAATGATAAAAGGAGCATTCAACACAAGCAACTTTAGCTGACATTCACAGCAAAATCCAGCAAAGGGCAGAACATTCCTGTGTCATGGGTTTCAAGCACATAATTCCTGTTTCCCGCAATAACATTTTTAGTAAAAAACAAACAAAACCCCATAAAACCTACAGTATATGAAAACTTAAGACATAACAATAATGAAAAAATGGTATTGAGTATACTTGATAATGATGTACACTTTAAAACAAATCAATAGACTATGATGTAAACAAAACAGTAAGATAACACTTTAAAAACAAGACAAACATTTATCCATCGATAGTATACAGTAAACCAACAGTCCGCTGTGCAGATGCACTTATCAGGATGTCATAAAATGATTAAGTGTGTTAAAGTAATGTGTTATAAAAGTCTATTATAATTTTCTACTTGTATATCTCATATAACAGAGCGCTGTTTGTTAATTGTTTCTATAGTGCTTTTTTTTTCTTTTTTTTTTCTTTTTTTTTTTTTTTCTGACATTCCCATTGATCAGTTTTTGGTTAACATGTAGGCTGCAACAGGCTTACTGTAGAGGTGGTAGAGAATGATAGAGGGAAGAGGGGATATATACAGAAAGGCCATGCGCAGCTTCCCACCAAGAAGTCCTGGTGCTCCATAATTTTACTGTTCAGAATTTCAACATGGTCTGCTGCAGAGGAAAGGAAAAACAACAACACAGAAAGAGTGAGAGGTTATACAGAGATACATCTGTATTTTAACAAAAGTCATTCCAATAAGGTATGTTTACATCCTCACTGTGTTGCCCAAGAGGTTGCCATTCGTATGTTGCAGAGAGAAAACATTTTATTCCCTTAATTTGCTGGCATAGGGTGAAATTACTAATAACACACTTGGCATCCTCTTTAATCTGCACTAAGGGCTTTCCATTTCCAGTGTGCTTCACACACACTGACAAGACAATTAGTGAAAGAGAGAGGTGGGTGAGTAACAGTCTTATTTTTGGGCAGGATGGCAGGTAGAGAGTGACTAAGGAGGGGACCAAAGGAGTCTCCAACCCCTGTTAGCTCCTGTTTCCTTTGGAGGGAGCCACAGATACTCACATTAAAATCTGATCCTCAGGAGCCACAACCCAAAGGTGAATTGGGCCCAGAGACAAAACACAGACACAGAAACCCTGTGCTCAGGGGACCCTCTTCTGGGAGCAAATCACCACTACTGAGACTCGTGGAAATCCTCTCCTGAAGGACCCAACACTGTCTCCTCCAGAGCCAGGCTGGCTACCAGGACCTCATCAACCATGGAGGAAAAGAAAAACATCTGCCAGAGCAGCAAGTGTTTCAATTACCCAACTTCCACTCAGGACAGCTTTGGGAATTGCCCCTCAGCACTGCAGAGGGCCAAACCAAGGTCCTTGTCTGGCAAAACACTTGAGCACACGCACAATTCCACATGCTCAGGTGGGGGTACGGAACGATGCATCCTTGAGAGATTGGTTTGCCTTTAGTTTATGTACAGACACAGGGGGCAACAGCCCAGGAATGGGATCAAGACATGCACGCTGCTGCATGAAAATGGTGACTGGTGGGTCTGTGAGCACTGGGGATGCTGGGGGGACACAGCCCTTTTCTGCCAGCCTCTGAAGGTGGTTTATGTCCTGCAGCTGCAAGGTGTTAAGAGGACAAGTGGTTCTAGCAGAGTGGTGGCTCACGCACGTGCTCACCCTGCCCTTGTGAAGAACAGGCTCCTTGTATGACCCAAACTCCCTCCATGCCCAGCAGCCTGATTCCCAGGAAATACCATCAAATTAAATACATTGACCCTGCTCCTTTGAAGCAAGGGTTTTTCATGGTCCTCAACAGAACGGCTGATATTTTATTTGGACAGACTGTGCTGTGCTCCCTGTTTGCTAAAGAAATATATCCCATGTCAGTTCCTTGCCTGGTCTGGAATCACTAACTATTGACAGTGTGAGCTTAAGCACACACATAAATGTGAAAAGAAATTTCAGAAAAAAGACATTTCCTGAAATAAATGCTGAAAACAATCACAAAGAGCTCAAGAATGAGGCTCTTCCAATGCAAATGATCTCCTTATCAGGTGGAACAGGCTGTCTTGCATGTGTTATGGAAATGTGTTACCATGTCAGGTGTCACATCCGCCTGTTGTCTGGGAGAGCAGTACACTGGGTAACGCAGAACGTTCTCATTGATGGGGGTAGCCCAGTGTTCACCCCTAGACTAACAGGGGTCCATGGCCACAGTCAGTGAGCCATTTATACGTGCAGTAGTTTATTTAGGTCAGAAGAGATAAGGGCCACCACCAATATGAGTAACTTCTGTCGACTGCTAAAGATACCATTAGAGAATCGCTTGCCAAATGCATTTCCAGCATTTAAGCACTTGCCTGTAATATGTGACCTAAGGAAGAAACAGGTCGTGTATCTGTGTACACTAAATGGCCTGCACTGGGACAATCTGGTGACCTCTTGTTGAATTGGCTGAATTGCTCTTTACTCTCTTGGGGTAAAAAAATACAGTGGTGAACTGAAACCCTCAAGGGATTTTTTTCTCATGAACATCAGCTAGCACAAAGAAAAGCAATGGAAAAATGACACTGCTGCTACTGCTGTGAAATAATATTCTGTAAGTCAAAAAAAATTACAAACTCCTCCATCACTGCCACTCAGAGAAACCCAGCAGCCTAGGAAAGCCCAGGTTCTGCAGGCAGGGTGAAGGATATGTTGCTTGTGGCATTCGTCCTGGTTTTAAACACATCAAGGACCTCTGAAGAAACCCACCGGGGACCAGGCTCCCTCTGCAGCTGAACAGCAGACCCCTGCTCAGACCAAGCCAGCCTTGCAGATGCACAGCAGCTGATGATGGCCCAATCCTACTTACCCCAGGAAAGGAAATATGCCACTAACAGCAAAAGAGAAGCTACACCTTTCCAGCTGACTCATTACCAGAGCAGACTTTGCCATCAATAGCACAAATCCCTGAGGCACCTGCAGGCAGCTGGGAGCCGCACAGAGCAAAACCTGTAAACACAGCCGTCAGGTTCAGGGGGATGCAAACACTGTGAAACACGTATTTTAGACACAAGGAAACACTGCTTGTTGTAAACCATTGGGCTGGTCCAGATCTGTGCTGCAGCTGCTGAATTTCTGTTGAGTTGGTAGGGCGTGAAGCCATGGGGTCCCGCAGGCTTGGTCCCCCTGCCCAAGCCAGCCTGCCCTTTAGGGGATGCAGTGCCCTTGTACAAAGCAATCCACCGTAATGAGAAATACCAAAAAGGAACTTACTGTTCTATCGGGAACTTCTACATCTGTGAAACAAACATGCTGCTACTCAGTTCATCTACTGATAACTGGGATATCTACAGCGAAAAAAACAAAGAACACAACACATTAAAACGTTGTCTTGAGATTGGGCTGCTCATTCTGTCTTCAGTATCAGGTTAGTAAGTACAACAGTGTCTTATAAAACAGGATCCATTCCCAAGATGTCTTTATTTTGCCACACATTAAGTACAATGTAGCTGCATCACTACTGATGCTTTGTGGAGTAGCGGTGATTGTACCGGGATTTTAACTCCGTAGACTACAAATAAGACACAAACGCCCTGAAACTATCTGGCTGAAACAGGACTCATGCAGCCACAGAGCAATGCTGCACAGGAATTTCTGCTTTCTTCCCATGACCAATACGAGTATGAGTAAGACCTGCACTACCTGAAAATAACAACAAAGCACAGAGACCAGCACTCCCTACTATGAGCAGTAAAACACTGCCTAGAACTTATGCAGGCAAAACTTCTACTGAAAGCTTCATGACCTCACACTAGCAAAAGCCTAGAGGATGCCCCCTGAGATATTACTGACATTCAGCACGGCTAACGGCCTCCTACAGAACAAAGTGACACCCTGCTTTCTTTGCAATAGCTCTAAACCTGACAAATAAAAATGCTAGAATTAGTATTGGGGAAAAAAAATTTTAAAAATAAGTGTTTGAAATGTCTCTGCTCTAACTGGGAAAAGTTGTGGCACATCAAACTGTCAGGAAGCATCACTAGGACAGGTTGTGCATATACACAGTTCAGGACTGGTGCGGAAGCAGCTGTCACAACTCAGTATCTTCAGAGGAAAGTTTTGGAGAGAATTATGGCTCAGCAGACATGCATGAAATCCTGTACACTTATGGCAGTGCTACAACGGCACGTACTGCACATCCAGAGTCATTTCTGTAGGGATGGGTGACGTTACTAGTGTCAATAAGCTTCAGGCTTCTTAGCCTCACCCCCAATTTTTTGAGTTTTGTTTGGTTTTGGTTTTTATTTTTGGTTTTGTTTGTTTTTAGTGTCCAATCTTGAGGTGGGGGGAGGCCGCTTTGTGTTCTCACTTCCACTTTCCAGCCAGGAGAGGACATGCCAAAATACCACGGGGAAGGATGCTCGAGGTGGTATTTCTGCTTGAGACTGAAAGCAGAAGTGCTGCAGGTCTTGTGCGACAGCGTGACCGGGAGATTTACAGCCTGGTCTTACAGGACCCGGGGGTGTTGTGTACAGAGAAATGCCTGCACCCCTGCCAATCGCCCATCCCTACGCTCCGGCCAGGCTCGCTGCCCATCCCACATGGGGCAGGAGTGGCTGATGCCCCCTCGCTGCTCCCCAACACACACACACACACATACATACAGGCATACACACACACTTACACACACATACACACACACACACACATACATACATACACACACACATACACACACACACACACGCTGCCTCCATGCGCCCCAGCCTGCGCCGAGCCGAGCGGGTCAGGGAGGTGCTCGGCCCCGCGCAGGATCCGGCTCTCGCCCGGTCCTCAAGATCTGAACACGTGAAAGAAAGCCATTGAAAGGGCCAAACCTGATTGGCGGTAGCTGTTGCAGCGAAGGGGACGCTGGTGGCAGGAGTTGTTGCTGCAGACACAGTGGTGGGCGTAGCACCGTGCATCATGGGCACTTTCGGAAGGGAACCATGGAAGTGACATACGGGAGGGTGGAGCGTATATATTGTTTTGTTTGTTTGTTTGTTTGGTTTAATGTAACCATGGCAACATGTGGTGGATTTGGGGGCGTGGCAGGAATCACAGCAACAAGCCATGTGACATCGTCATGAAGGACACATCGGGGCGCAGCATGCAATCACAGTGCAAAGCAAGACAGCGTTGGGAAAAAAAATAAACAAGAGAGAAGGGGAAAAGCCAATTACAATTATAATTAAGGAAAAAACCAAAACATTCTCAACACTTAGTACATTTATAAGCAGAACAATGATGTATTAGACTCCGAGGGCCAAATTTCCAAAGGGGGGAGAGGGTGGGTGTGCTAGCAAAAGCCCACGTCAGCTCGCACCCGTGGGGAGTTAGACACAGCCAGTGCACGTTCCTTTGGGTGGGGACATTTTGGCAAGCGCACCCTCCCGCCCGCCTGGGAAAGCTCGTCCCCTTCCCTCCCCACCCCATCCCCGCCAGCAACCAGAGGTACACGATGCACTTTGCAGTGGCTGCCACAGCTCCTTCCCCAGGTTTCCTCGCCCCTCTCTAGCGGGGGTGATGTTTCGGCACAGGACAGAGCTGGAGGCACTGGCAAACAAGCGGCTGGCAGCTCGAGCTCTCTCCGTACAAACTCAGCATGCTTCCTTCCCACCCTGCTTCTAGAGGGTTTGGCAAAACCCCCACTCTTGTGGGGTGGGGTGGGGGGTGGACAGGGGAGGGTACCAAGAGGGAAAAATACATTAATGCATCTGAACAGCTACAACTTGCAGGAAGAGCACCCGAAAGGACAACACGGCAGCAGGGAGCTGGGCAGCCTCCTGGAGCTGCAAGGGATGCTCCAGGGCACACACTGGCATCCCCCAAACCCAGGGGGAGTTTGTGGGGCCAGGGAGCCCACGAGAAGGCCCAGCCACCCCCACAAACACGTGGTGGGGAAGCAGACTTGCCTTCCCCACCATCCCAGCAGACAAGGCCAGCCCCAGCAGGGAGCACCAGCACGTGGGTTGGGGCTTCCCACAGGCAGAGGTGTGTTTGAAGGGCTCAGCTCACCATTATGCAAGTGATGTGTCCTCCCTGCACTACTGGGGTGAGGAGGTTGGAGAGCAGAGTGCTTAGCCATCCCTGCCAAAGCTTTCAGACCTGCTCCCCAAAAGCCTTGCACCCTCCCCAGGGCTTCTGCTGCCACCTCTCTCCCTCTGGCTGGAGCAGGCACACACCTGGATGCTGACAGTCTTGTATAACCTTGGTTGGAGGATGAACACTCAGCCTTCACCCACGCTGCTGTGCTCAGCAGCTGTAGACAGAGGGGAAGGTCCCTCAAAGGCCTGCATAGCTTGCCAGTAAGACCCAGCTGCTGAGCCTGAACATACTGGATCCCTGCAGCAGCAATGAGCGTGTGTTCAGCCCTGCAGCCTCACTGCACCCCACATGCACCAGCAGCGATATCTCCCTACGGTACCTGCACAGCTGACACTTCACTAAAGAGATGAACCTTCAGCCAGTCCATGGTCCAAGCCCTGCTTCTCTAGCTGTACAAGCAGTGCCCTGCTCTGGCAGAGGGGCTTACCCCAGCTGTGTTCCTCCTTAGCACCTTTATTAAACCAGCCTCCTAAAATGTCCTCAGAAGGACAACCAAAAATCCAAACTAATCCACCTGATGCCTGACACAAAAAATTAAACTATTTACTTTTGTTGGATGACTTAAATGGGTTGTGAAGACATTCAAGTGACAAATTTTTGTTTCTGCAATGGAACTATATAGGGGTGAGAAGACCTCACCCTGGATTCTCTTATTAGTCACACAAAACACTGCACAGAAATTAAAAGGGATACAACCATTTAAGCCTCAAAGAAGACAGCGGATAGACAGTCACACCACTCAGCCACCCAGGTTCTCACTGATGCATACTAACTTGCTGTCTCTTTCAGATTAGGAAAAGTTGAGAAGTTTGTGTAGAAAAACCTACCAACGCTTGCAGTGGGTGTCATGCACAGAACTGACCCTGCACACCATGCATTGAAGCGTGGAAAGATGAACAAAAGGGATATTTCATTAGTGAAGCTTCAAGTGTTAGAAATCACTTTAACTAAAAAGCAGGTATTCTCTTTGCAGCATTCAGTATTTAAGCACATGCAAACAGATTCTGCATATTGGTACATAAATAGTTTAAACTCAGTTTTAAGAGATCATAGCAAACCAAATTAATTCTTGAATTCTTGGGTAGTAGAGAATATACTTCTTCTCCCACCCTGGTATTAAATTATATGATCTAAAAATCAGGGTTGTTTAGGGTTTGGTTTTTTTTTGGTATTGGGTATGTTGATTTCTTTCTGATCATGTCAGCAGAAAGCAAATCGCTTTTAGAGGAACATCACACTCATGTTAAAATTGACTTTACAAAAGCAATTTACTCCTGCGAGCAGGGACTGGGATTCAAAGTCTCTAGTTTAAGCTGAAAGAGGCAGTTTTTTTTCTGGACTTGAAACAATTGTAGTGATTATGCCATTTTCAACAGACACCCTGACTCTCCCCTCCATGGCAATCCATGATGCTGATCTCTCAATAACTGAATGGGAGGAACTAAGAAAAGCAACAGCCCGCTGCCCCTCCCCAGGGTGTGAGCTGCTGTGTGCCACTTCCCTGCTTTGCCTTCCAGAACGCTGCAAAGGCTGAGGCCAGACCCATGGTCTGATGCATAAGGGAAAATGGGGATGCATTAAGTGAATTCATCAAAGATCCATCCTCTGACTGGAAATTTGCTGCTCTGCCCAGCATTAACGTCCTCGGATGAGAGCAGATGCCAGCAAATAGCCCTGTTATGCATCAGCCCTGCACGTAATTTCATTGCCACGAGACAGGGCACAACAGCACAGCAAGAGTGCTGGGTAAAAGCCAATTTATGGTGCTCCCATCGGAAATGTGCGTCCTCATGTCAACTCTGGCAACTGTGACCTCGAGGATGAGGAGCACAGAGCCAGCTCAGGGGCTTGGCACTCTCAAAGGTGTCAATGTTTCCTGAAGAAGTATTTCACTTGGCACCTAACAGTGCAGCACGCCCAGCCCCTCCAAGAGCACCCTGCAGAGCACACAGGGGGAGGCTCCCACCCGAGTCCCTCCCTCTGTCTTTCTGTACAAGACTCCTCTTCCCTGGAAAAACATCTTGGCAGCTGCTGAGTTCTGAGCACCTCCAAGCGCTTCCAGAATGGGAAAACCACATGAGCACAGGGGTTAGGTCTCAGCTCTCTGGACTCACACTCACACCTGAGGCACAGTTTGGTCTCAGTATAGGGCTATCTCTAAAGCTTTTCCCCTGACCCCAAGGAACAGCAAGGCCAAGGTGCAGGTCCACTGTGTGTTCACCTCGAGGGGCCAGCCCAGAGAAACACTTAGTATATTTTTGTAAATACCATCTGGCAAGTGAATACAGCATTAAACACTAAAAACATCAGACATTCGTCTTCTTATGATGCTCTGCAATGATAATAACAATACTAAAAACCGAGCTATCAACTCTGGAATATTCCTAATTCAGCCACTTATAATACTACCCTAAGCAGGTTTTGTTCTTCATTTGGCTGCAATGAATAGAGGTTAATTGGCCAGTCAGCAGTCCCATCCGCCACGTCAATATTTTGAGTCCTATATGAATTACTGAACTGCATCTTTCAATTTTACTCTGAGACCTTAAAGGCACAATAAAGGCTGGGAGTTAAATTGCTTTTAAAAAGCCTAGGCTATCGTACCGGTCAAAAGACAAGCAAGAGGGAAATATCTGCCTTTAAAGAGGATTATGTAATTTGTATTTACTGAAGATGAACTGTTTCCTCTATAAACAAACCATGACTGCCAGAATATGTAGGTCACTGAGATAGAAGCTCAGAAAGATACCTGCAGTTTCAAGTGAGCAGGCATAGAGGTCCACAAGACATTTTAACATGAGTCCGCAAGAGCGCTACGCAAGAGTCAAAGAATTAATTTGGGATTAACCAGTTGAACCATAAGGAGAAACAGAAAGTATGAATTCAAGAAACATGCAGACATTTTTCTTAGTTTGACAGCTTAAAAAAAACCCCAAAACGAAACAAAAAAAAAGGCTAAGAAGGGATCTTTACATATAAAAAGCTTTGAATTGTAGTAGGTGAAGGAAAAATAAAGTCAAACAACAAACGATAACTTTTCATCCATTTTTAAGACGAAACTACACACCGATACTCTTTTGCTAAGGACTCATAAATCTGCTCATTAGCTCAACGCCTAGGTCATAAAAAAGACAACTACGGTGCTGGGGAAAGCAAGGAGGGACTTACCTGTAGGGATGAATGTAGGCTGTTGCAACTGCATGTTGGCTAGAGCCTGTTGGTAGTGGAAAACGCTTGGGTTAAAGACTGTGGTGGCACCATTGTTTTTTTCAAGTGCTGGCCTCTTTGGTAAAGGTTGAAGTGCACCAGGCGGCAGGGCCTGTGGATAAGGGAGTCATTAAAGACAAGTGGAGTAAAAAAAGAGGCCCAGATGTAGGTCAAGCATGCAATAAATAAGAGGGGGTCTTGGCTGCAAATCACCTGCCACTGTGTCAACTTAGCAAGACAGGAAAGAGAAGAGCAGCTAAACCACAGCAGAAGTAGTAGTGAAACTACAGCTTCGCTAGTTAAGCAGTTAGTAAATGTACCAGGAGAAGGGGTAGAGTCCAGAAAGAGGAGGAGTGCTAAGGGAGCTTTCCAGCAGGACTGACTTGGGCTCACAGGAAAGAAAAGCATACGGAGAAGGAAGGGGAGAGGTGACCCTGGACAGTATACTACAAAGAGCAGCTGCAGACAACAAGCATTTAAAAAAAACCCAAGCAACCAACCAACCACAGGTAAGAAATACAGTAGATGACTAAAACCAGTAAGATTAGCACAAGCAACAAATACCATGGAAAAAAAGGGATGTTGCCTCTGCATGTTTCAACACCTGCCTACACGTACGTGTGCACGTGTGGAAGCGTGGACACTCGTACACAGCTGACCCGTATGTCCAGGTGGTGAAGTGGAAGCTGTTGCCAATTACATCCATGTTACACTCATATTAAAATGCATTTCCACTTGTTAGTAGAGAGGCTGAGCAACACGGTCAAGAACAGGCCTGATTCTTCACCGCGCGCAGGGGTGGCACAGATCAGCAGATCTGGGCTCGCTCCCAGTTTCTAGAAGGTGGCCTCCAGCAGTTAAATACCACTCGTTATTAACAGTGGAAAAAGCCATTGACAAATCTGGTGTTCGAACAAGATTAGGGTGGGCCTTGCTATCAGGCAAATCCTCTCTTTTTTGTTCTATCACACCACCAGGCTTCTTCCAGCCCGTCAAACCTGTTTCATGATCAGACTTGGTAAAAAGCATTAACCCAACTCAGGAACTTTTCTCAGCGAGTTACTCATCATTCAACAAAGCATGTCTCAACAGCAAAGTAGTATGTCAGGTTCTTAGGAGACAGGAATGTTTCTAATGATTTACAGCTTTTCATTGTACCCAAGTAGAAAGCACATTTTTTTTCTCCACATTGTGATAGAAAAGGGTCCTTTTTAATTATGCCCTGCAGTCCTTTTGCACGTAACGCTCCCATTGACGTCAATGAGATTTACGCACGTGGAAGTCATGCGGAATCAGGTCATTTCTGCCTAGTTGTTAGTCTAGATCATGTAGCAAAGCAATGGCTGAAAAATAGGGTTATCACGCCTATTTTTTTTTTAATAGGTGACAGTGAAGGGTAGGTAATGGAGGAGGTTTAAGCTAATGAAAGGTTAAGGCTACAAACACACAGTACGTGGAAGAAAGGACACAAGTAAAGAGATTTTGAAGTGTTATGAACATCAACACACAACAGAATATCAGTGAAAGCTCGCAACAGTTTGTCACCATCTAGAAACAGGTTTCACTATAAATTTAATTTGCTACAGGAGACTGCTCATCTGAGAAATGTTAAGCAAGATACTTCCAGGCAAAACATTACTCCATCCTATCTCTGTTCATATGGTGGCTTTTGGGTGGTTTTAATATTAAAAAAAAATAAAATTGGAAGAAATTGCTTTACAAAACTGCTCTCAGACATGCACACATCCTCTGCTAATGCTAGCAGGCATTCAGTGCTAGCATTAGGACTTCAACTTTCCAGATTTGTTCTGGTTAGTACCAAAAGACTGCAGCCAAACACGGGACAATATTCTCAGACACAGACACTGAAATCTTTTGTTCAAGATCAGTATTTTAGGATGAGGTCTTTTAGGTAAATACTTAAGAGCTTCAATTTCTAGGGGAGCCCCCATTGATAGCTATGTTAAATCCGACTGTATCTACACCTTGTCTATTTAATGACAGGTATATGAATACTCCTCCAGGCATGGGACAGATCTGCAGCTTGTAGAGGCTGGAGTAGCTCCACTTACATCAGAGGTGTATTACAAATTCACAGTGACTGAAGAACTTGCTGATTAAATTCATCCCTCTTACTGTGCCCGATTGCAAAACATGCTTTTTCAGATGCTTCCAAAATCTGCCTCAGAAAAAAACATTACTAATTATAGCAAAGCAACTATGCCAGGCACATAATGGACTTTTGACTCCTTGTTTCTTGGCCAAAGGCAGTCACCATCCCAAAATGCCCATTATCCCATAATGGCAGTGCCAAAAGCAGAACAGCTGAAGGCTTTCAGACCTTGCCGTGATGTCCTGGCTCTATACACATGGGACAATTCCTGAGCCTGGCATTGCAGTCAGAGTGAGCATGCAAACACCAACAGGCCACAGGGATTCAAGGCACAACAGACGACCCCATCGTCTCGCTAACATCACCCTTCTTCCTACCCTGCTACAGCCCCTCGGGAGCAAGGGAGAGAAAGGAGCTACAGTAGTCCCACTACTGCTCCCTGAACAGCAACTTTGAGAAATGCCTGAAAAGCAGCTGGGTGGAGAAGCCCAACTAAACACAAGTCCAGAGTCTTCTAAAGAAACACACTATAGCAGCTGCTGTGCAACCTGAAGGCCAGTTCTGCCACATGGGCTCTGTGGGCACAGGAGCCCCGAGTCTGTCTCAGTCTGCTTCTGATTTGACAAAGCTTTCTGGGTCACCTCTCCCACCCCAGCAGCTGGGGGAGCATCCATACAGGAGCATGCCCTGAAGACACGCTCCTCCTGTTGCTAACCTATCTTATTTTAGATATTAAGGTGCAGGAGGGCCCAGGAGGACAGAAGAATCCAACTTCACCACTTCTCCAGCCCTTGTGTTGAGGTTCAGACCCGCAAGTCAGGAGCACCCTCACTGAAAGGTCTAGCTACAAATGCCTGGGAGAGATGTCTAAAATTGCATGTGATGAAGTTGGGCCAACGTGTCTCATTTGAAACAGGTCAGCATTTCTGCAATGGTCTCAGTACCTGCAGGAGTTGTAACAGCTTATGGGAAAACATTTTTGCCTTGCACCATGTCCTGGTTCTGAAGAAATCCCCCAGACACATCCTGCAGCACCTACACAAGACAATGGGAGACTCCTCACCACATTTTGACCATACCGAATTCTGCAGCAAGTGCCTCCCTGCTGCAGCACAGGAGCTAGATTAAACCCTTGTAGCAAAGAACTTACTTGGTGAATTTATCTCATCCTACTGCTTGTGATTTTCCTCTGGACAAGCTTTGACCATCACAGACATAGCAGCAGCCTCTGACAGTAACTTTTTCCAACTTTCTATTTTTGCCTGTGTGTTTGTGTGCACACATGGGTACACAACCTATGCAACACGACCAGACCATCTGCACTGGTGAAAGGGTTAATTCAGTTCAGGATCCACGTGGCAACCCACACTGAGCCCAGTGAACAATTCCCCCTGCAAAAACATCAGACAGTCTCCCATTTTTGGGCTGAGAAAGCCACATTCTGGCTGGAATATGAACATCTGAACAAGGAGGTTTGTGCCACTTCTCTGCACGGCATGGACAGCAAATCTTTCAGCGTGACCGACAGATAAAAACTCTCTGCATGCCAAAGTCAAAATTTCCCACGTGCTGGTTAACAACCCTCTCGTTATTTTTTGCAAGACAAGAACTGGATTAAAGCTCTGCAATAAACAATTTAATTGCACCCCAAAGTTCCCCTCAGATCTCTGTCTCCTGGGAGCAGATCACACTTTATCCCTTCGCACTTAGCAAAGAGGGGCTGGTTGTACATCTGCCTTGTTGCTTCAGTCCAAGGCATGACAAATATGGAATGATCTGAGAGAGGGCAGAGCTAGTGCCCATTCCCTGGTAAGCAGCAGAAGCAATCTGAGCAGTTCCCTCTGGAGATTATATGTGCTCTTATCACCACTGAGAGTCCCCTGGAGCAGCCTTCCCAAAGGGTTCAGAGGAGGTGACATATTCCAACAGTGTGATTGCAAGCCTTCAGATGTTTCAGAGCAGGAAGACTATTAAAAGTAACTTATCTGATGGGGTTTTGTTCAGTGAGGGAGGTCAGGATAGTAGGGGAGTTGAAGGACTTTCCCATTCTCTGCCAGACCACATCTCCTCAGAGAGGTGGCTCTTGGAGAGGGCAGGGAGGCACCATACAGGTCACTGGTTGCACTGGCTTTGGGGATGCAACTGTGCCAACCATGAGTAGTAGCAGGGATTGAGAGGCTGTCATGTCATTTACAGCACAATTCCACAACTGCGGGTGGAAGCTGGTCCCTAGCAAGGTTTCCTACTGCTGATGCCTAAAATTCTGATAAGGAAGCCTCTTGACTACTTAAAAGAAACAAAAAACAAGTCTTCAGAGGGGAAGGGAAGAAGGATCAGCCTCTGCTTCTTAGCTCTGAGAATGAGAAGCAACACCACCTTGAAGGTTTCAGGGCTCCTGTATGTCCACTCTTCCCTTTCCTCCCTATAGCTGGGTGACAGGAGCTGGGTTTTTTTCAGGATGTATTGGATTCCTCGTTATTTGGGGTGAACAGGAAGGAGTTGTCTTCTATGGAGCGCGGACTGACAGCATACTGGGAGGACGGCTTTTGCCTCGCTGTGTCACAAAAATGGGTAAAACATATTTGAGACTCAAAAAATAATCAAAGGTAGCTTATATGAAGACAGTTTGCAGACAGAAGCCTGGGGAACAGACTCTGTGCCTGAGACTTAAGCAAAAGGTAGTCAAGAATGGGGTCCCTTTGCTGACACTGTCCCACTGGGGTATGGGGGGAGGAACCAGAGACGGAGCCAGCTGCAGCAGAAGCCATCTCCCCAGCTTACTGAACATGCAACAAAAGTCCCAATCCACTTCCCAGCACACGTGTCTGAGGGTGCTGCTTAGCTCTCTCCCTCCTAAATTTGAGTTGTGCCCATTGCACAGGACCCCCTTTTGCAGGGCAGTACCAGCACGACACTGCCAGGCAAGGCTGCACTGTTGGGCATATCACAAGAAGTTGCTGCCCTGCACCACCCAGTCCCCTGGCACATCCCCACACTGCAGACCTAATGAGTCGAATTCTCTCCGAAACACACTGTCTCCTGACTCCAAAGCTGATGCTGTTTGGAAAAATACTTCAAAACCCAGAGCTGCCTCCCCCCAAGATCATCCACTGCTTCTAGAACACATCCAGGCTTCAATGGGGCCAAGCTCGGCTAATGGGTGGTGTATGGGACACAGGACTGGCATGTCTGAACGCACACTGCAACATTTCTGGCCAGGATGGGCAGTCTCCCCAGGCACTAACACAACAGACCAAGTGCAGAAGGCTTTCATGCAGACTAAGATGGTTACGTGCAAAGCGAGAAGGCGAAAGGTCCAAGTACCAGGTCAAAGGTTGCCTCGAGCGGTCGCTTCAGTGATCTGACAGCTGGCTGAGTCTTAATTAGCAGGCAGCGAGCACATGATGGCAATGGGCCAGGGAGGGGGGTCAAGCACAGTAACAAAAACAGCAAGCAGAGGTGTGTCAAGAGAAAGCAACATTTTGGGGAAGTGAAGAGAAAAAAAAATTAAAAAATGAATGCATTATCACAATATATTAAACAGACGAGGCATGCACAGTGTGGGGGGCTGAGCTATCACCTGGCCTAGGAGCTGGTCAGCTGCTGGGACTCAGGGAGTTTTGAAAGTAAAGAAATGTCATGACAGGACATGTGCTTTAGGGCACCCTCACTGCGGCTGGCACAGTGGGTCAGAAGTGCTCAGGGCTTGGCATCTGCAGGTGGACATGTGCTGGCCCTCAGCTCCAATTCTGCAGTGACACAGCACGCAGAGGGCAGCAGGAGCACTTGGGGCAGGGCAAGGACCACTGGTAAAGAAGGGAGGTTCAAGCACATGCTCAAGTGTCATCCTGAGCTGGGTTCTGAGCCTGACTCAGTTCATCTGACCGTGCTGCACTGACCTCAGCCAGACATGAGTGAGTAAAGCTACTACTTGTGCATGGCAAGTAACTGCAGGATTGGGTCCCTCAGAAAGATCTTCTGAATTTATATTTGAAGTAATTCCAAATATGGTTTAGAGGGAACAGCCATTTGTCTGGCATGTGTCTTTTGATCCAAGAAAACTGGGCACCATTCTTCCCTTTATTAAAGTTTTATTCCTCAACAGGTACAGTAAATGCATCAAACCTTGAAAAGTCAATGAATAATGGAAGCTGTTTTGGTAGCAGGGGTGATGCAACAAGCTATCAATAAATATTTTAAAGATTCTAGTTAACAGCATACAAATAAGGTTAATTACATTTTTAAGAGAAGCCAGCAGCATGAATAAAACATACACTGGCTTTGGTTAAGTAGCAGTGTCCTAGATAATTAGTGAAAAAACAAAGATTCAATTGTAAAAAACATGAGAGTTTAATTTCAGAAGGGTTTTTTTTAACAGACCTGGGCTATTGTTTCAACAATAATAAAAATAGTAAGAAATCTAATAGACTCCATGGAACAAATAAATACTGCAATATAAACTGGTTCTTCAAATTACATTCCAGGTAATGCTGATGCTACAAGGAGGGGAGTTGTTGAATTTCTAGAATGTTCCCAGTTTTGCATTATGTTTCTGAGGTTCTGAGCATCTCCATGGAAAGAGTAACCTGTTGCAGTGTTTGATCACCTTCACAGTAAGTTTTTTCTTCTGTTTAAATTGAATTTACTGTATTCCATTTTGTGCCCACTGTCTCTTATTCTTCCAGTGGGCACCACAGAGAAGAGTCTGCCTCTGTCTCTCTACTTCCCCCACCAGGAATTTATACAATGTGGGTAAGGACCCCTTGAGCCTCTTCTTCCCTCCCCAGGCTCAACATCCCAGCTCTCTTGTCTTTGGAATAAACTGGTGCCATTAAACCGAATTCAACAGAATGGCAAACATTTACTACAGCTGGGAATTTGATCCCATAAGCCTTCTTTGACTCAGAATTGTAGGTATTAGAAGTCACAATTCAAATTAAAATGCAGATGGGACCATCTCTACCAGGTCCAAAGCAGCAAACAGGTCAGGAAGTCATCCTTGGTTTGAGCCTTGCCATTTCACTAAGCCTTGGCAAAGGTAACAAGCACAAGTTTGCTAAGCCTGAATGACTGATACCTTGTGTGCTTTAAAGTCAGTGGAAATTTTGCTACTGACTTCAACCGGCCAGGATCTACCTGCAAAGGAAGTATTATGGGATGGGCAGTCTTTGCTTTCGTTGTGTGCTGAAGAAGCTAAACAGACACCTATGACTTAGCCAGGGAAAGTGTTGGTTCCAGGTGCTGCTGCACTTGCATTCATGTCACCTCATCATGTCATGTCAGAAAAATCACAGGGGTCACCACCGTGACCTGAACTGGCAAGATGCAATGTGCCACTCAAGACTTCATGCTATGGTGAGAACACAGAAAGGATGAAGAGGTGGGATTCATACTGCACATGCTCTTAGCTCTCTAGTCAGCCATTTATAAAGCACTCTACTTTTCCACAAATGACACACACACGACACAAATGAAGTCTCTTAGCAATGGAAATACAGCTTGATAAGAGCTCTACTTACCATTGCAGCTGCAGCTGTCTGGTTCACCTGGTGTTGAGCTGCCTTGATTTTGGCTTGCAGGTGTGCAGGGGGATGAAAGTACTTGCATTTCTCCCTAGAGCATCGACCTTTGATGTAATCCATGCAAACTGTAACAGTATTTTCATTTGTGTCTATCATCGCAATATCTACAGGGTGAGCATAGCGGCAATCATTTTCACCACGTGTGCAATTTCCACGCTGAAACTCTCGACAAACCTTAAAAGAAAGCCACATTGTTGAGCAGAACATCAAGTTACTCTTCATCCACTATTTTCAACACAGAATATCAGTTCAGTTGGCCACACTAAACTTTGTGTGTATTCCAAATCCATGCTCGTCCTGGGTAGCACCTGTACCAACAGTCACAGGGGAACTGGTGCTACACACAACTGGTTCAGTGTATGAAAAAACCAGTTACCAAATGCAAGTGAAGTTCAGAATTTGTGCGGAATGGAAAGTGACCACAAGAAGTTAATGTTGTTTTGCCAAAGCTTTTGGAGCTCAGTGTTTCTCCCCTGCCTCTAAAGCTTAAATGTTAATAACACTGCTGTTTGTGTCTCAGCTGGATTATGTATTTGTTATGGAGCACACTCCTGGGCAGGACATTTAATTCTAAATTCTGCATGCAGCTCTTACTTGTAACAAGTATTTTTTCCTAAATATGAGGAGCCTCTTTCATATAAATAGTCTCACTGCCCTCCACAATAAACTCTGACCCTGGGTTTACATGACAGAGCATTTGAGTACAACGCAATGTGTTCATAACGTGTTACCCAAACTGCTAGCTTCACAAAGATCTTGCAGATCCTTGTGAGTTATGAGCAATGAAGCATCAAAGGCAGAGAAAAAGGTTTCACAAAACAGATCTGCAAGGTTTCCTTGACTAAGGAACAGAGATAAATTGTTGAGGACTCTAACTGGTGGTGTGGATCATGTACCAGCACACCATCCCACTGAGCGTGGGGAAAGGTGAGATGTCACGTGAGAATGGGAGCAATCAGCAAGGCAATATAAAGTGCGTAACACAAAACAGTGTGTTTTGAAATTACACCCTTCACTACCTTCCTGGGTTATAATTTACACCTGCAGGGGCCTCTCAATTCAGGTCTTCAGCCCTTATTTCCTGCAGAGCCTCTGCTCAGGGTTTGAAAGACAACTCCCCCAACACCAAGTCCCAGTGTGCCCAGCCAATGCCCTGTACCCAGCATTCCCAACAGTGGGAATGCTTAAAGCTTTCTGCAAAAGCTCAATAAGCCCATCTCAAGGCAAGGGAAGTGTCTGTTAGTTCCAAAACATCTCCCACTCAACTCAGTGGAACGGCAGACCATTCATTTGTGTTTTTTAAGTGTGGCAGATCAAACACAGAAAACAACAATCCCACTCCCAGAGTAAGTGCTCCCAAATTTCCAGTGACTTCCAAGGATTTGGGATCAGGCCCTGCACAAGAGAGTGCTCGAGCAGGGAGCAGCAGCCCTGTGTTAGGAAAGCTGCGAGTTAAACTCTGCACTGTGCTGCATCAGGTCATTCTAGCAAAGATCAACAGCTGGGCCCACATGTCCTGTTCGTGCCCATCAGCAGTATTGTATCAGACATCCAAATACCTCCAGTTTATCCGTACGCATCAGTTTCTGCCCAGCAGAGCCTCCTGGTACTGTAACAGTAGGGTTTCCGGAAACCAGGACAGGAGTATTTGGTAAAAGCTCTGCAGGAACCAAGCCCATCCCAGGAGAAACGTGACTCAGGTAGGGACTAAAAGCCATCGTGGGGCTTGTTGCAAGCGATGGAGTCACAGGAAACGTTGTCTGTGTGTAGAGAGGAAAAAAAAACCCAACAAAGTATTAGTTAAAAGGCTGTCTTGGATTACCCATCAAAGCCTTGCAGCATTTCAATCCTTATAGACAATTTGATTAGCAACATGAAAATGCTGTGCTCTCCAATCTATTCATTTATCACCATTTTCTTGCTATCCATTTGTTTCTCCTGACTCACAGATTTGTGATTCATCCTGAACACAAGGCATCTTTATTTCCCAGATCAAAGCATATTGATGATCTTTATAGTTTAATGACACAATTTAGGATTTCATGCCAGCAATTAGGGCAGGCCCAAATTAAACAGACTTCTCATTCCCAAATAAATGTCTCAGCTTCTGTATGCCTGCGCTGCAATGCTGTGCAGAGACCTCAAGGTAAGCTGCAGCTTCAGGACCTGGAAGTCCATAACCCCATTGGCATGGTTGACTTCACTATCAGCCTGCACTGAGCTCCACGTTATCACGGACAGTGAGGCTCAGGTAGGCAAACAGGATCATTGAGACTCAGGTAAGGCATCCCTGCTACAGTACATCCCTGCCCACCCCAAAAACCAGAGCCTGCAAGGCAGCACTCCTGCTCCTGTAGCAGGGGGTCCAGCAGCCCCCAGGGAAAGGAGCCTGTGACTTGTAACTCTTTTTATTTTCCCTCTGGCACCTGCTCCACTGTGAACTCTGGGTTACAGTTCAAGCTGCTCACACGTGCAGGTGTATGTGATGCTCTGTGCTTGGTAACTCTACTCAACAATAAATGCAAGTATGCTTACAATGGCCTGGGGCTTTCTTTTGGCCACACACACCATCCCCTCATTGCTCTTATTTTTGTATCTCTGGTTCTGTGGGTTCCTAAAAGAAAACACACACGGACAGTGTGTTTCTTGACAGCACCTTTATCCCAGTACTTCCATAAGCTAGGACACAGTCTGTTGTGATCAGGGAGAAGCCAGCCCACAGTAACACCAGCCAAGCTGTACTATATTTACCTATATGCCTATATTTACCTTAAACATGACCTTCCTAAGGTCAGAGTGACAGCAAGCAGCTCCTTAAGCTGACAGGAAAGGGGATGACAGGTCACGGCCAGCTATGTCCCACTTTCTCTTTCACAACAAGGAGACACGGCCTCCACTGGGTGCTTGAAGTGCAGCAGAACCAAGTAATCCTCTGGGGCAGACTTCTAATTTTTCTTCTTTTGAGTCTAAGTCAAGCCCTGCTTCAGCTGCTGGGAGACTTTAACCATTAAGCCCAGAGATCCTCCAGTCCACAGCCCTTTATTAACTCATTTTCTTCTCTCTTTCAATTCTCTGTGCTCCCAGACATTTTACACCTTTTGCTGCTAGAAAAACTCTTTAAGGATCTTCAATCACTGTGACTCCCTGAACACTTTAGTGAGAAGTGAGCATCCATTAGCCTGTTTCCTTTTGTTGCAGGTACTAGTACTTACAGTGGCATCTGCTGAACTTCTGCCACTGTTTGCACTGTAAGTGCTATTTTAAGGAGTTTCCCCAGACTGGCCAGTCTGCACAGGGTTACACTGGGGCCCCACACACATTGTCAGAACTTGCTTTTTGTACCCATAGTAGCCCAACCCTCGCCAAAACCCATACCACGTGGCTTGCACAAATGTGTGGGCAAATCTACCCTGTATGTTTCTAGCACCCAATACAGCAGGAGCCCCGAGTATCCTGACAGAGCAAGTGTGGCACAGACACTGCTGCAGAATTTCAGGAGATCCTTTAAGGCAGGCTTCCCCTGCCTGGGCTCAAAGACAACCAGCAGCCAGCCCAAGGACCTAGCTGGTTTCTGAGACAGAGAGGAGATGTTCCTCCCACTGCTCCAGCGGAGGATGCCAGGGCATTTGTGCAGCCAGGGATGAAGGCTGGGGGCTTGCAACACCTCACACTGGGTGAGTTTACCAGAAACCAGTGGAAGGAGGGCAAAACATTCATGAAGAGATGATATACCAGCCCCTCCACCAAAGCCTCTACAAACTGGGAGGCAGGTCCTGCTCCCTGAAACACAGTTCCCATGTCTAAGGCTGTGCCCTCAGGAGCAGCCTCTCTCCTCACTGGGAATGACTGGCAAGGGCTAAGGGATCTGAACCCAAGCTGAATAGAGTGGTAGAAGGATGTCCATGAAAAGCAACTGAGGATCTGCCTGTGATCCTGGAGACCTGCAGGGAGGTGCATGAAAAGGCAGGACAGATAACTACCACTGCTACTGGTTGTTCACCCGTTTCCATGCCCTGGCATCTGCTGCCACGTTCCTAAGGTTTCACAACCGCTTCTTCTGCCCGCCTGAGCCATGTGCCCAGTGCTATGGACTGGAAGTGACAGCTCTGCTCCACACCCTGCCCACAGGCAGGGAACTGGCACTGGCAGCCACACAGGAGTTTTCAGGGGATGCACTGCCAGGGAGCCAGCAGACCTCACTCGACACATTAAACCCAGAAGCACTGGGGTTTGTAAGTCTGAAGTGTGCTCAGCGCACTGAAAACTGCTCCTTTGCAAGCTGGCATCAGGGAGTTCTGTATTTATTGTGGCTGATGAGGGGAAAAGATGGGCTGTGCTCACTGCCAGCCCTGACTGCCTGTCTTGGATTGGGAAAGCCAGTCTGGCTCATGCATCAGTACCAGTAATAAAGATGCTGCCAGCCAAATCTCTCCTCCCTTTACGTCTGTGCAGGTCCCCTGTGCCAGGCCTGTCCTGAGGGAATTCAAGCGAGTTTCTTCCTTGCAGCCAGAGCCCAACTGTAATTTTTACTCTAAACAGCACTGCTTTCCCTCAACATGCCTCCCATCCGCCTCTTGGGATTGCTCTCAGCCAGGAGACCTGGCAGAGCAATATTATGTCCATACACGAAACAGAAAAGACTCAGCTTAGCTGCTCCTGTGCTCTAGGGCGGAACAGATGGATTCCAAGTATCAACACTCACCCATGCTGCCCCCCTTAAAGCTCTTGCAAATTCAGAAAATACATGGGCAGGTTTCCTTGCAAACTACCTGTTATTAACCATAGCACATGCAGACACTACCAGTAACTCCTGAGCAGAAGGAAAGAGGTTACAGTGCAGCAGCAGAGGGGTTCAGACCGGTTCACAAGACTGGTTTATTAAGTATTAAAATGCTTGTAAGAATAAAGGAGTCTGAAACAGCTGCTGTGAGAACACATCCTGGGAGGAGGGCTGCCAATGACTCCAATGGCTCTGAGCTCCTCACAGACCCCAAGCACAGAAGCCATTGAATTGAAGGCATGAGCAGAGAGAAGGGACCAACCCAGGGAGGGACATTTGTCACCACTGATGGTGACAGAACCTGGAAGAGCTGATTTTGTTAACAAACTAGAAGTTGCATTCCATTTGCCTAGCAGAAATCATGCTAAAGCTAGAGAAAAAACACAGAATGGGTGTGAAGAGGAAGGCAGAGGAGCGGCTGGTGTTTTGTCGAACACAAGCACTGTCTCAGCTGGGAAGTGTTGATTCCGAGTTACCTCAGTCCCTAAAACAGGAAAGCCTGAAAATGAGAGACCCAGCATAAATACAGAGGTGTTGATGACCTGGAGGTGGGGCGACAGATTGCTGCTAAGCACATGGAAAGCACACAAAAAACAGTGGCAGCTTTTATTAGAGTCTGGTGATAGAAACATAGAAGATAAAGATCTTGTACTGACAAGGCTGAAGACCCTGATATTGAAAACATAATTTATGTTGTTCAGAAAAATCAAAAACCTGTGTTCCTGTCCAACGCAACTGCACGGGGCTGGCTGTAAAAGCACCCCTTGAACATGAAGGCTGAGCACGCTGAAGTGAATCCAACCAGACCAAGCATCCAGCTACCTACCACCACAGATGCTCGTTTCCCCAGTCAGCCCACAAAAACACACTCCTAGCTCTAAGAATGCCTCATCTGGGAGCTGCTGTGGTGTCAAAGTCAGGTGTTAACACCCCACAGCACTGTCTCTTGGCAGACACCAGCTCCTGGGTGGGCCAGGGTACATGTGTTTGTTCATCTCTAGTGTGCTTTTGACTAGAGGCTGACATGTAGATCAGGTTTTCGATACGTGGAACACATGCATACCCAAATCACCCCCTGAAATCTGCTCCAGCACTTGTTCCAAGCATCACTGGTCAAGCAAGTTGGTCACCCTGTGTTTTGACCCCTCCAGCAGCACCGAGGGGTGGTAGCAGGGTCCCAGGAGGGGACACAGGGCTGGATTAAAATCTGGGTTGTGTTCAGGGGCATGGATGACTCAGAGCTGTCAAGACAGTCCTGGCTACAAAGACCTTGACAGGAAGAAAAGATGAAGAGCTTGAAAACAAAGAGAGAGCAAACAAGTTCCCAAGGCGGCAGCATAGGCAGCTGTGGGGCTGGAGTGGAGGCAGGTGTGTCAACTGCCCTGCTCCATCCAACTGCCTGCTCAGACAGCTGACAGTCCACCACCATGCAAACCACTGCCCTGCTCCACCAGGCCTACCAAGAGCCAGTGCTGAAGCACCTCCATGGCCAGCTCCAAAGGTCTGTCTCACGCTGCTGCAAAGGGAAAAAGCAGAATGGAGAGGACAGGGATCAGGGCCCAGGGCACAGCACTTTTCAGGTGGTCTTTGGTGCACACGCAGCTCAAAGTGACCTTATTTGAGAAACCAGACACAGCACTGACCAAAATGGTCTCCATATAGATGCCAGAGCCCAGCTCTACCCACCTTCAACCTGACTTTCACACAGTCTAACAGAGACAGAGGCACAAAACCAGCCCAGAGGGCTTCCAGCACAGCTCAACCAAAGCCAGCAATCAAGGTCAATTTGGACTTTTGACAGTCAAAACTTTACTAGACTCTTCCTACTCGGCACCTACTTTGTCTCTCCAAGGTCTCTCCCAGACAAATACACCACATCGAGCAAATGCTCTGCTCCACGTCCCTGCCTGACTTGTTGTGAAGTGCTGTACAAAGCAGTCTGTTGAAAACTGCATGACGGGCACCACACGCTCATGTGATCCCCAGCTCTACACAAACAGTTAGCAGCAACACTGGAGAGCAACCAGAGGCTTCGGAGAAATAAGCTTACACTAGCAGCCATTAGGTCACCCCTAGGAGGGTTCCGTGAGCAGCGTGCAGCTGGCAGCCCACCTGGGACATGGCTCTTCCCAGAGCAGCACCTCCACTAAACAGCCATCATCAGGGTCCTGGCTCTCAGTTCAACGGGAAGATCATAGAATCACAGAATCATTATGGTTGGAAGGGACCTCCAGGGTCATCAAGTCCAACCTTTATCCCATCATATTCCTAACCATTAGACCATCAGACCATGGATTAGCTCTTGCTGGATGACAGTGGTGGTGCAAGAGGATCTGGCAGAGAATGTTTCAATTCAAGATCACAGACAGACACATTCAATGCCATTTCAGGAAGAGTGGTGAAAAGCTGCTATGTCAAATGCTGGGGTTTTGTTTTTTTGGTTTTGTTTTTTTGTTATACAGTAGCTTTTCTGGTGAAAATGCACTTTAAAACGTCTAAGCATTCAGCTATTGTTTGGAGCTATTAAGCACGCTGTTCCAAATCTGGTCTCTGGCAAGCATCCCAATTAAGCAGGCATCCCGTTGATCAGCTTTCTGATCACATGGGATTTGTTCTGCTGCTGCATCTGATATAATGCTTTCTGCTTTGAAGAATTTCGTGTGGAGCCAGAAGGAGGCCCCACCCTTCTCATTTAGAGACAAAAAAACCCCAATCTCAAAGCCTGTTTCCACTGGCAGCATCTTCAGGGAATCAAAGGCAGGTGAAAGAGCAATCTCTTGTTTGTCCTGAAATTGGTGTGGAGCAAGTCAGGCAGTGGAAATCAGACCAAGAGGTCCTTTACTCTGAGCAAATGTGGAAAAGCAGGAAGGGAGCAGTCACTGCAGAAGAAATTCTTATTTTTCTTCTTTGCCCATGTCTCTCTCATGGAACAATTTAGAAGGCAGGGACCTTTCTCATCAGATAAGGTTACATCTGAAATGAGAGCACTAACCAGACAAACCCACAGGTTCAGTCTCAGCGGCAATTTAAAAGGCAGAAGTGAAATTGCAGGAGGATTGAAATGGATCTGCAAGATTGCAAAATGGGAAGATGGAAACTTTCCAAAGAGGAAATCCCAAAGATGTTTTGAATAGCCAACCAAAGAGTGTCCACTGTGAATTCCCCAGAGGAAAACCCCAACCAGGAAAGGTTTGCTTTTGTTACAGGGCTAGGAAACCAGTGCTACCGTTTGGTAGGTGGATTCAGGATCTTTCCTGATGTTAGTATAAAACAGCATTACTGTGAAAAACAAGTGACAGGGCTGTGACATTAGTACAACTCTCTCCTGGGACAGCCGCAAGTGCAATAGGTCTCACTCCCAGACATAAAATGTATTAAGGTAGGATTCATCTTCCCCAGTGTTAAACCCACCAGCACAAGGCATCTAGTCCAAGGGAGTCAACTGGCCTCTTGTCACAGTGTGGAAGAACTCCAGCATCCTCACCCCAGTGTAAAACAGATATCCAAAATCGGATCCATTGGAACTGAGCCACTTGGTACTCCCGGGATGTACACAAATTAACTGGTCAAACACGGTGGTCCAAATAACTGATCCTCCTTGGTGGTAGGACCCTCCCACTTGATGCCCTGAATCTTGCACCTCCTTAGTTATCAGAGGAAAGGAGAGCCACAGCTTGCAAGGTGCAGAGGTAGCATCAGACATACCTCTGGAAGATGTTGCCCAACCCTGTGCAGCACGAACAACCACCTGAGCAAAAGCACAGGGCTGGGGACTCCACGAGCAAACAGGAAAAACGTGGGACAGCGTGAACCCAACTCACTGCTTGTAACTTACAATTGGTTGTAGCTGCGCGCCTGGGAGCATGAACTGCATCTGTTGAGCAAACATGGCTGCGGCTGTCTTCTGCTGGATCAGGTTGTTCCGGCCATTTATTTCAAGTTGTGTTTTTAAGTGTGGGGGAGGGTGGAGATATTTGCAGTTCTCTCGGGTACACCGGCCCTAAAAAACATAATGAAAGAGCATTTCAGTGAATGTAACACTCAGAGCAGCCAGGGAAAGTTAATTAAGGACTGTTTGGGTTACTCTAACAATCATCTAGGCAGAGGCAGTTTGGTAGCTGCTGTGGCTCTTTTGTGTTTTTCCTACAGCACTGTAAACTTCAGTGAAGAGCAACATGACTTCTCCAGTAGCACTAACTAAATACTATCAAGCTAAACCCAGAAGTTAGGCTTCCTACTGTTAAAATAATAGCTGAGAAAATAAAAATAATCTCACACAAATACCAGTATTTTCAGAAGCTCCAGAAACAACAAAAATTCCCCATTTTCTCATGCGAGTTGTTTTTCCCTTCCCTCCCACAACACCAGGCCACTTAATTGGCCCTGACAATCAGACAGCAAGGAAAAAAAACCTGTCTCCATCACTTCCCCAGCTGTGCTGGGTAAAGCATTAAGATGACAGCTCTGTAAAGCTGCACCTCTGATATTCAGCATGCACACATCAAGATGCTGAGAACTGGGAGTCACACAAGAAAGAATTGAAACGATTTCCCCTCCTGCTTTCATTTGTTATAAGCCACAGTATGCTGCAACACTGACTACCCATAAAAATAATAAATAATAATCCTAAGCACCAGGGAAGCCAGCGGCTCCTGAAAATGTTGCAGATCAGCTCAAACCAACTGAGGCCATCACTTTTAAAAAAACATCTATAAACTGCACCTTGCTTTAATAGTGTTTGCAAGCAAATACCAGCAGTCCACTGGACACATAAAACTAGTAACAAATTTTGTTGTTAACACAAAATAATACTTGAAAAATAAGGGTTTTTTCCCCTCCAGCTCTGTGTACTCCCTCTTCAAGAAACAGAGGCACATAGGAGAACTTTATGCATACATTTTATAAATAACTTATGGTGAATTTTTTTGAGCAAGTCATTCTTTGGAGCCTAATAAACCAAGGCCAGGTCTGGGGTCCACGGAGCTGTTGTGTGACAGGTAACTAATAATTGTTTCTGCAGCCAGCAAAGGAGCAGCCTGTCCCTGGCACTCTTGTCAAGGGCTGGACACTGAGTTCTCAGTCTCAATATCATTAAGTTTGCTTTCAAAAAAGGGGCACATTGGGTGACCCCACATACCTGCTTCTGTCGGCAGGATCACACGCAGCAGAACTGCAGCCCCATAACCAGGTACACCCATTACACACCACTGCACCCAGTGTACAGACTGATGAAAACCCTCCGGGATGCTTCCCTGGGGACTTTTAAGACCTACAAATGTACAGGTGGAATCACTGGTCTGGGCACCACTGCACAAAGCCAACACCATGACCCGCTGCAGGGGCTGCTTTTGAATGCCTAGCCAGGCTCCTCAGCATACTGAGAGATGGGCAGGTCACTGGAGAGCAGCCAAAGATCTGTGAGCTTTATGTGTGCTTTCTTCCACCCCCTTTCCTGCTGGGGATACTGGTTTTGCTTGGGAAAGCGCTGCAGAGCCTGTCCGTGACACGAAAGGGGCTGTATGATGGTGCATCACGAGAAACAGGCTCCTCTCTTACCTGCTCCAAGGACATCAGGGAGCTAAAAAACACCCCTGGCTCCCTGTTGTCATTCAGAGGCAAATAATCAAATGCAAAAAGTGATGGGCCAAACCCCTGGGACAGGAAAAATCCCTCCCAAACTTCAGCAGCCTGCCTTTGTGGAGTGAAACACTCTGCTCTGCTCCTGGAGGAGCCCAGAGGCTCCCAACAACCCAACTCGAAAAGAAAGAGGCTTTTTAATGCTATTGTTTTGGCTTCTCAGCAATCCAACAGCCCCAGATCCCCAGCAGCGAGTTAATTGCTCACAGGCCCCAAGGACATGAATCTTCATCACCAGACACTTTCCTACATCTGTGGAAAGTGAGGATAAAGCAGCACCACACAGCTGGCTGGTGCTCAGACAACCCAGCACTACTGCAGCAATCCAGAAGGAGAGAGACACTCATCAGCACCAGGTAGGTTTGGGTCATCCTTCTCATGGCATCCGTCCAGCTGCATGGGACCAGGTCTCTTCCCACCACCTGGGATGCAACAAGAGTCCAGCATTCCAGCTTAGAGATAACTGCAGCATCCCACCTCCACAGGTTCTGTGGGGCTGCTCAAGGTGCTGCAGACCAGGAGCAGATCCTGCAGAGTAATGACACCACAGGGTTGTCGGTGGCCAGGCAGCCACAGGAATTCCTCCTGGATGAAACTTGGCATGAGTGCTTTGAGTTGGGAAAACACTAATTTCTACCAAATTTGGAATAAATTTGTGTAGATGTTTCTGCATCACAGGAATGGGGAAGATGAAAAAATAGCTACTTTTTTTGTAAACAGTGCTTACAGGGCCATCTTCAACTTGAAAAGGACTTGCTGTTCCAGTTGGAATTTTGCATGTTGCTGACACCAGCCACCCCAGCTTGGTGTGAAGCTTGTTCTACTTTTTTCTCAAAACAGAGTTTGTTTAATTCCAACAGGGGGTTCTACAAACAGAACCTTTTATTATCAACCAAAAAAACCCCATCCAGTTCAAGGCCTTGATCCTGCAGACAGAGCTGTGAGCAGAAACCAGTGCCCACACAGCGTGCTCCTGGTTTCAATGAGGATGTGTATCTGCAAGGGACTGAGAGCTGTGCAGGTGCTGCTGCAGAGCAAAGGCTGGGAGGTGCAGCACAGCCATCAGTGAGGCCTCACAGGGCTCCAGGAAGACTCAATGAATCACTGCTGCACCCAGAATCAACCCCATACCCTCAGTCTAGCTCATAAATTTGATCCTGAGCATCACCAACCACTGCGTTTCACCACGATGGGTTAGAAGCTACAGTTGAGCTAGGCTGCCCTCTCCAACACCAGTTCTTCATCTCTCAATTAATTTTATGAACTGATGATGTGACCGAGTGACACAAAATGTTCCCAGCTCAGACATCCAGCTATGAAACAACTTTCAAGATATCTCACTTCAATGTGATGGGCACCTCCAGCACCCTCTGAACTCCAACACTGGCAGGGGTGATCCATTCTTCTACACTTCCACCACAACACCCACAGTTCTCAGCAACACATGCACTCTTCAAGACCAATTTCAGCTCTATGAAAGCCGCCAGAAGGACAAAGGAACTGTCATTATTCACTTCTCAGCACCAGCTGTAACACAGCAGGGTAAACAACAGGGAACTGGTAGCAAATCTGCTGTGTGGATACTGGGCTGGGGACAAATAAGGACAACTCCATTTTATATCTGCCTGGCCTAGGAATGCAATATGAGAAAATTCAATGGCAGCCAGACCCTGAAGTTTCATATGAGCATCCTTTATGCTACCAGGCACAGCTCTGGTGCAGTGACTGGCTGTGGCTCCAGGCCACAGGACAGTACCAGTACCCTGAGCATGGGTCTGCTGGGACACTCTCCAAGCTGTATTGCACCAAAAAGCACTGTCCTAGCACCTGGAGTGAGCTGCATGTGTCAGGAAGGGGCAGGGTGCTCAGAGACTGTCCTGTGCCAGCAAGTGGCACACCCAGCCTGCTGGGACCACTGCCACCACCCTGCTGTAACTGCAGGAGTTGGTTGCTGTTAATTCAGTGCGAGTAGTGACTCCAAGGAAGGCGCATTCCCACCCTGTCCCGCGTGGCACACGAGCCTGCAGCCAGGGAATCACCACCCAGCAACAGACTCTGCTGCTGGCCTTGGTAACATGCTAAATATAGCTGTATTTTCTGGCTCCTTGCAAAATGGAAGGAGTCTGAAGGACCATATTCATCAGCTTCTTTGCCAACTACAGCCAGGAGGGAAAAGCATATGGACTGCACTTCCCAAGGCTTGAAAATGGATATTAAAAATAAATCATTAAAAGATTTTAAGAGTACCTTCTCCCCCTTTCTTCCCACACACTCCCCCACCCTTACAGTAGGCTGCTGGCATGTGATTGACTCTGTGTTGCCAACTTCAGTCATGCTGTGATGGCGCATACTGTAAATGGCTGGCATCTGACACTAGCTAATGTGACAGCAGCTTGCAGTGCAACAAAGCCAGCTGTTTTGAGTGCAGCACTGATGGCAGCACACAAATCCAGTAGAAAAACCTGCATTACACCTGGCCTTTTGGAGTCTGCTGGGCTGTACCTCTTCATCTGCATCCCAGCATCACTCACAACCCAGGATGCAAGTGAGAGCACCCTGGGTACTGCACTAGGCTGGATGAACCTACCCTAAGAAGCATGCTGCACAAATCCTCTTCGTGCTGGCTGCTGAAGAAGCTGAACTGTGCTGCAGAAACAAGGCTTCCAGCACCAACTCCAGGCTTGCTCACGTTTGCAGCAGTAATGCAGTTTGTTACGGTCTCTTTAATCCTGGACACCAGCGAGGGGTTCAGAGCAGACACGTCTCTGGTTTCAATGACTGCACTGCATGTCCCATCAATCACTGCAGTTCACATGCGAAAATCTTTAACCTAATGTTGCTTTTCACACACTGGAGGCTGCAGGAGGCTTGTGCCCTGACCGTGCTGTCTTTCCCACAGATACTGATGACATATGCAATGACTGACAGCAGAAAGAATGAAAAGAGACCAAGCAGAAAAGGATTTCCATGTTTTGCACAAAGCCAGGCACCAAAACACAGCTTGTCTACATAACTTTTCTCTGCATGAAGCAGCAGATTTCCACCCCTCCAAGAGCTCAGTGGGGAGGCACATTCAGAGATGTGCTGGCCCTGCTTACTCAGTGCCTGTCGCTCCAGCACTGTGGCACGAAACACCCTCTGCTCTCCATCCCACTCAGCACATGCACACAGAGACCTTCTCCTGGCCAGGAATCCTCACTCCTGCCAGAGCCTTGCATGACTCTCACATATGCAATACAACCTCAGCCACCGTGGTGTCTGCCCCACGTCTGGAGAGCAGGCAGAGACCAGGCTCTAAAACTGCCCACAAAGTGTGAATTATGAAGCAACAGTGGGAGGCAGAAAGATGGGAGCTCTGGGCTTCATCCCTGTGTCCATGCAGCACAGCTAAGAACAAGTACTGAGCAGCACATGCTGCTCCAAGCATACCCTACTGCCACCTGCTCTCTAAGAAAAGAGAGATGCTGGGAAGCAGAGTTGGTATCTGGTAAAGCCCAAGGTTTTAAGTCCTTCACCCATCCTACGCGAACTTGCAGCTTCAAAGGCACCCTTCTAGGAAAGCAAACCACCAGGCTGTTGAGAACACTGTCCATCCACCACCTCAAGTGCTTTATGCTTGCTATGGTTTGTCTCTAAGCAATTTGCTTCAGGGCTAAGCAACTGGCATGCTGGTCACACTGCATGGCTCATCCTGCCATCTCCAACGTATTGCAGTTCAGCCCAGAGCAGAGAAGGCTCAGGGGGGACCACAGAGCACCTTCCAGTACCTGAAGGGGCTACAGGAAAGCTGGAGAGGGACTTGTGACAAGGGTATGGAGTGATAGGACAAGGGGTAACAGTTTCAAGCTGAAAGAGGGGAGATTTAGATTGGATATTAGGAAGAAATTCTTTGCTGTGAGGGTGATCAGACACTGGCCCAGGGAGCCCAGAAAAGGTGTGGGTGACCACTCCCTGGCAGTGTTCAAGGCCAGGTTAGATGGGGCTTGGAGCAACCTGGTCTGGTGGGAGGTGTCCCTGCCCATGGCAATGGAACTGGAACAAGATGATCTTTTAGGTCCTTTCCAACCCAAACCATTCTCTGGCTCTATGATCTCCAGTGCCGCACCACTCTCCACACAGGCAGAGCGCTGTGCTGGAGGGAGGAAGGGAGACAACTGTCCATCTCACTGCTGGAGCAAAGATCTTGCACTTGGCAAACAACATAAAATAGCACAGAAATAGCATATTTTCAACTGGAACACAAAGAAGGCTGGAGCCAACAAGTCAGCCTGATCACTAGCGAGTGTTAAGTCTCACAGATAGCTGTTCCTGCAGCCAAGCTGTCACTCGCTGCAGTTCAAAGCCTAGCTCTGTACATACCTTATCTCCTTCTATAGGCTAATGAAATGCTAAAAGTTATGCTGCCAACTGAGTCAGAGAGAAGCACAACCTTGCAACCTCTCTTGAACATTGACCCTGGCACGGTACATCAGGTAACTTCTGCTTAACAGCAATGCTCTCCTCCTCGCAGTGTTGGAGCAGCAGCTCACTTTCACAGAGAGGTTTTGAAGTGTAATTATGTACAAAGCACTCCTCAAAAGTATTCTCATGAAAGGCTTTCAGCCCACCTACAAGGATCCTAAAAAGCAGGTCTAGAAGGATATAGAGAAGTGACACATCACCCCTAAGCCTACACAGATCAGTTCCACCCGTTTTCTTTGTACCCATGACTTGTGCATTCCCCAGACCAGGGACCCCGACACATCTCTCTCCCTGCAGCTGTAAAGCTCTCCCTGATTCTCAACTGCAGTCTTGCTCCTCCTGCAACCAAAGCCTAAAACTTGTCTTGCCCCAGAGGGCCAGAAGAGGAATTATTTCCTTCCTCTTTGAAGAAGGGCCCATACTTTAGGTATGCTTTAAGTAAGCTGCAGTCACACCTATCCCCTTCCCCAAACCTCCCTGCTCTACTATGCAAACCATGCTCTTTCAACTTCACAACCATGGTCTCCAAGCCTCTCATTAGGCTTCTCCCGCAGTCAGCCTGACAACCTGCTGACACATGGGCATGCATGGGGCACTGTGCTCCAGCCACCCCTGCCAGTGCTGTGCAGGTACAAAGGTGTTTTTCACATGTCCTGCAGATGACACTGCTGCTCATGAATCTCTGCATGTCATTCTCTTTTCTTCTAACAGTGAGACATTTTTTATTCACGCTCAACAAGCCTTTTCCAGGGCTACTGCCTATCCAGCTATGCTGCATCCCATATCATACAGCTGATTGGCTTAAATGCGATATTTTGTACTGCTTTTATTGAACTCATACCCCTTTATAAAAAAGGGCTATTCTCCAACCTGTCAAGATTAACTGCAACTCCACATCTGATTCTCTTGGGTACCTGTAGTTTCTCCTAGCTCAGAGCACCTCACCAATTTAACAAGCACACTCTCTCTATTCCATCATTCAAGTCATCAGAACAAAACAGAACTCACCAGTCTCGCCAAGCACAGCCTTTCAGACTGCCACTGAACTGAGTTTTCCAAGCTCTTGTGGAGTTGTCACATAAAAGTTTCTCCTACCTTTTGTTCTCTGTCTTGTTTGGAAACAAATTTGTGCCAGGACAAGGACTCCCACATCTAATGCCAGCACTCCATCCTCCCCATCTCTCTGAAATAACTCATCTCAAGGCTTTCCAGTCCTACTGTTTTTCCTGTTCCTCTCTGAACACCTGTAGGGATGCTGTAGTTAATGCTCTGCACCCCTCCCGTGCCAGCACTCCCACTTGCCATCAAGCATGCACTTGTACACAAGGTTGGGTACAAAGAAGCTGATGGTCTGAAGTTACCTGTAACAGCAATAAAAGTAACACAGCACAGCTAGTTGCTGACATTTTCCAATTGCAGGTGTAATATCCACTTACAGAGAGCCCAAAGACCACTGCTATGGTCTGGATCCTGCTGTGAACAAATCACAGATGAAAAAAATAAAGCAAAATGTATCTTCTAGTTAGAATTACCAGATGGCAATCAGTCTGGAAGGGAAGGAAAGCAATGCAGACTTCCTATCATACATAAGTCTCAATTTCAATGTATGTGGATAAAAATACTAGAGTTAAGGTTAACCTGGTAGCTTTCAGGCATGGGTGATACAGACCCTGTGAAATGTTCTAGCTAGGAATGAGTACAGTTCATGAATACATTATTCACTGGAAACAGGATTCAAACAGCCATAAGAAGCACAAACCACAGTTTTGCAACATCTCTAGGACAAGCTTTGCCTCACTTCTTTGAACTTCCCATCTCTGGGTCCAAAGGCCACCTCACTGAACCTGCATGGACAGATGAGAAGTGCTAAACACACCCTATGTGTTATTCTGGCCCCACTCAGCTCCCCTGCAGTCACTCAGATTTGATGTTGTTCTGAACCATGCTTGGAGCTGCAGCACCTGTGGGTCAGCTCCAACTCAGGGCTGATAAAGCCAACAGGGACATACCTTTTGTCAGGGTACAGAAGACAAGAGCCAGACCTGCCTTTCCACATAGCATCAGTGCAAAATCCCGAATATCCATCACAAGCTCCAGGACTGCCAGTGCTCCCAGCACTCTTAAGGCAGCCCCAGCTTGTCACTGAATTTCACGGCTTCAGTGAATGTTAGGTCAAGCCCTTTCTGAGCAAGCCTAGACTTGATTTTGACTGAAATGAGCAAACCCTGATGTTTTGCATGATTTCAAATGAAAGCAGGAGACATTCAGCAGCTACAACAGGAGTTTTGGGGCCTTTTGAACTGAGAGCTCAAAGCAAAGCTCCGTGGCACATGCAAGTGCAAGGCAGCTCAGAAGCCATCGGAGCAAACCAAGCAGACACACTGTGTTTGCCCTGGTGAAGTGAGGTTGGTTCATTCTGCACAGTCCCAGTCTGCCCAGTTCTCCCTGCAGCTGTGGGACAGAGCTCTGGAGAGCAACCAGTGGGTAAACAAGTAACTGTAGGTTCTTGGGCTTAAAACCAAAGTTACAGTCCTCTGCAGGTCAGAGAAACACAGCCACTTCAGTCCAGGTAGGATCTAACTCACTTCATGTCCAGCAAGTCAGAAAATGCAGAAGGGAATGGGAAGGAGAGAGAAAAATCGCTGGCTCTAGGACATCAGTGCTGCTCTTCAGCCTCCTCACCTCACTTGTGTGACTGCTCTGCTGGGATATTTTTGGTTTGCAGAGAGATGGAAGGACAGGAGGAAGAAAAACGTCAGCATCATTTTTGCAAATGTATTCAAGTCCAGACAAAAGCTGCCAACAGCCAGCTGAGGGGAGTGCTGAACAAACACTGCTAGAGACCTGCAATACCTTCATCTCTTTGTCAGTCTGGCCTTTGTCTGTGAAAGCCAACCTCTATCACAAACCAGGGCTGAAGAGGCTGTGCCCCTGCATGCCACTGGCTGGGGAAACACGCCGTGCTGAAGCCCTCTCCTCCATCACTGGACCAAGAAGCAAGCTGCCCCTTGCCACCAGATGCGCACACACACTGTGGCACGAGTCCAAGCTGATGGGGCTTTGGTCACCTACCTACTCCATCAGTGGGCATTACGTGAGGAACAGCAGCACCTTGCCCAGTCAGGGGACAGACTTCCCATCATGTGGCAGTAACAGTCCGGCAGCTGAACAATTTCACCAGTATGGAAAAAAACCCCACAGGTGAGATGAGGAGGCTGAACAGCAGCACCAATGTCCTGGAGCCAGTGATTTTTCTTTCTGCTTTCCATTCCTTCTGCATCTTCTGTCTTGCTGGACATAAAGAGAGTTAGATCCTACCTGGACTGAGCACGTAACACTGCTTCACTCGCATCAGGTAAGAGACAGGCATCACATTCCAAATGCTGCAAACAAACAGAAGCACAGCATGGACAAACCCTACTGCAGATGCTGGTCTTTCCAAGTAGTGTGTATAGAACTGCACAGCGCTTGGACAGGGGGTTTCTGGAGATCAGATGCACTCTGCTGGGATCCAAACATGCTTATCTAGGACTCACTTACAAAGCCTGCAGCCTCAAAACGTTTGTCAAGCTTGTTTTTGTAACACAGCTCAAACCAGAGCAGGAGAGAAAAACAAAGCAGAGATGGCAGCATTTCTACATCCTCGTCTCCCTTTTTGGTATCACCTTAACTACTGACAGTTACTCACAACTATTGCCAAGAACTTCAAACCACTGAACTCAGCAGGCAAATCCAGCTCCATACAGAAACGATGGCTCATTAGCATGGAGTTTAAGTATTTCAACAAGTACCATCACCCCACCATTTTAAAAAATTTTAATTAGAAACGGGGGGGGGGACATGAAACTATGGTATTCCAGTAGACCTTAAGCAGCCACAGGCACCAGCCTAAACTCCCAAATCCTCATTCACCTGGCAATTAGGGAAGCCAAGAGCTGCTGTGAGTGAAGTTTTACTTTTATACATTGCTGAATACAGCAATGTTCTGCCGAATTTCCCCAGGACAGCACAAAGAGGTCGTGGCTGTCCTGCTTTCACGCAGGATTTTCATTCCAAGCTGTTTGTTAATACTTGAAGGTTCTTACAAACTCAGAGCAGTTATTTTGTTGGGGAAAAGCCCTGTAGCTCCTTCATTATATTTTTACATCTTGACAACTCTTTCCAGCTCTGTTCTCCTGCCAAGCTGTCTATATTCAGGCCAATGGTATGCTCTGTTATGCTCAGTGAAAAACGTGTATTGATTTTAACATTTTTGGTTTGTGGAACATTTTAACTTGCTCCAAGCAATGGACAGTGTTTACCAAGTCTAAGAAATATATATTAAAAGAGTACAGCACTGCCCAAGTATATTTTTTTATGAGCTGCAGAGCCACAGAGCAGAAAAACATGTTTATCTGAGAGATTACTACTTGCAATGACCAGCAATCCCATTCCACACAACAGAGGAATAAAGACTTCATCGAGTTCTTTTCTTTTGTATCTGTATTTTGATTAGGCTGCATTTTGTGAACTGTATCAGCCTGTTACCACCCCAACTCTGAAACGAAGTTAAAACAGAAGTTATCTTCAATTTATATTTCTGAACTGGTAATTTTTAATGTCTTCCAAGTATTATTCCACTGCTCTCCCAGGTTCAGAAATGTTAAAAGCACAATAAAATGGCTTTCTGTATCAAATGCAGGCTCTCCCCAAGCAAAATAAGCTTTGACAGACATCCCTGGCCACAGACCTGCTCAAGCAACTGATCAATAACAATTACAAAGAATGCATTTAGTGCCTGGTAAAGAGAGCACCCTAGAAGCATGCTTAGCCCTGGGATCACTGCATGTATTTAGAGTAAGAGGTAAAGCAGGAGACATCCTGCAATGTTAACATTCCTGCGGGGGAATGCTTCAGTATGGGACTGTTTGTAAGTGAAGATATCAATTCTACCTGGAAGACAGAAACATTGGCATGTCATTGATTTTTCTTCTGTAATAAATTACAAAAAAACCCCATGCCAGTCTCTGCAATAATATTGCACAAGTATTGTATTAAAAAAAAAAACAACACACACAAAAAAAACCCCCAAAAACCCACCAAAAACACACACAAAAAACCCCACAGAAATCCAAACAAAATAAAACTTCTAATATGTCTCCCACCTCTCGTCTCCCTCAGTTCTGTCCCTCCTGATTGCTACTACACCAGGCCAGCTTTTTAAAATACCATGTGTAGTTTCTCTTGCTCCTTAAACCACTTTTTCCATCGCAAATCCCATAATCCAATTCCACAACTTTCACCAGCTGATTGAATCTGTCAAGGTTATATGGAAAGTTGATGCTTCTGACCTTCCTCTACCTACACTGTCTGTTGAATATTACAATTGCAGCAGGCAAACCACACGTAGACAGAATCAACCAAAGTACATTAAAGCCCAGGAGAATAAATGTTAAAGCACTGTGTTCATGAATACAAATATGGGACGCGTGACCACCTCCGGCAGCCTTGCTCCTTGAGTTTACACAAGGGAGAAGGCAAACAGGGAAGCACAGAGATTGATAACCAAGTGTCCAATCCAAACCCTCCCTCCTGTCCCATGGAGGTCAAAGCCATGCTCGGAAAATCTCATTCTCACTGCATTTTAGAGAGCAAAATGCAACTGCAAACAAAAGGAGATTTGTGGGTGGCTGGGTTTTGTTGTTTTTTGGGTTGGTTTGGTTTTATTTGGGTTGGTTTGGTTTTATTTGGGGTTTTCTTTAGAACTTGGCAGAATATAACAATTTACCAACTGAGCATTAGCCCAATTTTTGTTTGTGTTGTTGCTTTGCTCAGAAAGCAACAGCTTAATGGGCACAAACAGATTCCCGGTTTTCAAAAAATAATGAAAAACCTTTAAAAAAAATTATTAATTCAATCTGGGCTGACAATTCCCAGGGAGAATCTTCAGTCTGGAAAAAATAACACTTCAGGATGTGCTTACAGCCTCAGCTACTGATGGGCTGTCAGGGGGTAATGCAGCAGCACCCTGAGCAGGGAAGGATGCTGATGGGCTCTGCTAAGCACGCTCACAGAATCATAAAAATGGTTTTGGTTGGAAAAGACCTTTTAAGATCATCCAAGTCCAATCGTTAACCCAGCACTGCCAAGTCCACCACTAAACCACGGCCCTCACCACCACATCTACACGACTTTTAGATCCCTCCAGAGATGGTGACTCAATCACTTTGCTGGGCAGCCTGTGCCAGGGCCTGACAACCCTTTCAGTGAAGAATTTTTTTCAAATATCCAATCTAAACCTTCTCTGGTGCAACTTGAGGACATTTCCTCTTGTCCTATCACTTGTAACTTGGGAGAAGACCAATACCCACCTTGCTACAACCTCCTTTCAGGTAGTTGTAGAGAGCATGAGATGACTCCTGCTGGGACACACCATGGCAGTGACACCCCGGCTTTCCACCCTTTGACTGGAAACACCAAGAGATGTCAGAACAGGACATGTAGACCCTCTGTGCATTAGCTTAAGCCACTGAAGGAGGTGACTGCAGAGGAGCAGGCAGAAACAGCAGAGGGTGATGCCCTCACTTGCTGCTGCAAGCCAAGATTTGCTCCCAGATGTCTGTAAGAGCCCAGGATTTTGGTGCTCCAAGGCAGAGGACACCCTTCTGCTCTTGGCTGAGATCTGCCCATCAACAGAGAGCAAAGCCAGCTCTCCCATCCCTTATCCTGATGGCTACCCACTGATGTGCCCAGCCCCTCTCCCACTCCACTCTGTCCCATCGCTTTGCTCACTTTGCTGCTTTCTGCTCACCTCTTCCTTGCTGCACCTTGAAGCCCACCACTCCAGCCACTGTCCCACAGCAGTGCCTCTCTGGCTAGTTAGGTCAACCAACGACCAAGCTGTGGCCTCATGCTCCCGTCCCAGCCAGACGTGCTGGGCAGTTTGTTCCAACACCCCACCTGCTCCTCACTCCAGCTTTGTGGAGAAGCTACCAGACTACCAGGAGAAGGGCTGAGTGTGTGCCACCAACTCCACACACTCTCACTCGTCTCTGAGAGCAAGGACCCCAAATCCTTCCAGTCCCTGCCAGGCCTCAGATTTCACATCCATGGTAGAATGAACTTGCTGCTGGTCAGAGGATCAAAGGTGCAGACACAAAAAGCACCGTTAAGAGCTCCCACAGCCTGCTGAGCACAGCAGTCCTCCCAGTCACATCTCACACTGGCTCTGGCTGCCAAAGAGGGCACCCGGGCCGAACAACACCGAATCACAGCCCTCCTTCATCTAGCAGGCAGCAAGGCTTGAAGAGAAAGGAAGGAAGAAAAACAAAGGGATAAAACCAAGCAAAAATAAAAAGAAAGCCTGCCTTGCCCTAGGCAAATATTCCACCCCCGTTAGCTTTTGCAGACTGATCTATTTTAGCTCTTGTTTATTACAGCCAGTAACATATGCATAGTTAAGTCACAGGGGGGATTTTTCTTTTAAGAAAACACCTTCAGAAGTGCTCTTTAAGAAGTGCCTGGCACTAGAAAGCAGATTTGTGACCGATCTCAAGTGAAAGGGGGGTTAAGGCAGTGTACGTGTTTGTCAGGACTCCAGCCCATGGAGCAGTACAAGAAGCTGCTGCAGCAGCAGGACAGGCCTTTGGCCATGGAGGGGAACACCATGGGCTTGCACAGCTACCTCTATGGGCAAAAGGAGAATTTTGCAGTAAACAGTTCCAGGCTAGAGCTTCAAGTAGCAGGACACACTTAACAGCAGCTCACAGGCACTAAGCACAGGTATCACACAGGCAGCCAGCCTTAAGGGATGGGATGCCACGTTCTGTGGCACTATCTGAAAACCTGTTAATTTATGATGGATTTATTAAAACAGCCTCAGCTAGAGTAAAGCTTCTACCTGTCCTAATTACAACACTCCTCACAATCCCGTTCCCCAGCCTGATGCTGAGCCGTGTGAGGGTCTGTGCAGATTCACACTCCCTGCCTCACTGGGCTAAAGCGTGTCCTTTCTCCCAGCTGCCAACAGCCAAGCAATAAACCCTTCCCAGGACGTAAGTCAGCCTGCTCAAGGGGGCTTTCTGCTCACCCTGTACTCCAAGCTGGCCTACAGACCCAGAATTGAGAGTCACTACATGATGTAGAGCCCAAAGACCCCAAAATCTGGAAACACGAGTTCTGTTTTCTCCACACAATGACAGGAATGGGGATTAACAGATAATGCTTTTTGTAGAAACTGTGAATTCAGATGCTGAAAGGTTAATTCCATGTAGTCACTGATTAGATCTGCTCCCTCTCCTGTAACAAGAGCTGTAGGACACGACACTGAAAAGGTTGTGCAGCCTTACTGGGTGGATGCATCCACTTTCTCCTGCAGGATGCAACTTCTGCTCTGCCAGAAATCCTGACCTAAATTCTCCTCTGAGTGGCACCGGTGCAAGTGCCAGAACAGCTAAGAAAGGAAAGTGTCGTGTGTGTGCGTGTGTTCATTCGTCCATCTGTCCCAGCAGACCAACAGGAATGGAACTGATCAGGGGTTTCTTTTCATTTGCTTGGGTTTTGGGAGTTTGTGTTTTTAGTAACTGCCAGATTCACTTATTCAGAGCACAAGGGAAAAGCTGGCAGAGGTAGAAGCAACTAAAGCATATCCATGTGGACACACTTGCTTATTCAGGCTCCAGTCACAAAAAGCAAACTGATCAAATTACTGTGGGGTTTTCTGCCCTTTCTGCATTACTGCTCTGCTTTCCAACTCCTGCCCTCAACTTCTACTCTGAGCTGCTTACCTTGTCCTGGTCTCCAGTGCAGTACAGATCACCTGATTCTCAACCTTTTGTAGACAAGGAGGAATGCAAGGATTAGCTTTTAGAAGCTGTTTTCTATTAGAAAGCAATCTGGACAACATGACTTCCTTAGGCAGGCAGACAGACACCTGACCTCATGTATTCTGCTTCTGCCACTGACAAGAGAGACCTTCAGACACAGCACAATCCCATCTTAAAAGGGCAAGAAGAAGAAGACCTTTCACTGCCCTGACCAGGGACAGCCAGGATGAGTCAGCTATTCATTGGCTTTTAGGTGAGATGGGTCCATACTGGACTGGGCTAGGAGATACCTTTTTTTCTACAGGGAAGAGTGACCTTTCCTGAGGACATCTGCAGCCTCTCCACCACGTGAGAGAAGTAGCTGCAAAGAAGCTCTGGTGTCATTAGAGAGTCTGGAATGAAGCACAACTGGTGCCGACGTCAGTGAACACCCTGCTGGAAAAAATGCTCTCACTCACTTAAACAGAGATAGATGGACTTTTGATAGGGCCCTGGTGGAAGTCCCTCTGCAAACTTCTGTGCTGATACAAAGAAGGAAAGTACTAACACTTTCCCTCTGGCTGGGCTAAGCTCTGAAAAGATGCTTAAAATCACTCTCTAAGAATAAGCACAATCAAAACAAAACGAAAAAACCATCAGTTGTGTCTCTGTCCTAACTATTCTATATGCTCTATTCTCAGCAAAGACTTGTAAAGATTTTACATTACCACGGACTCTTCAAAAAACCCACGCAGAGAAACACAAACCAGCACTGAAAATCCTCTTAATTCGATCGGCACAAGGCCCCAGCAGGGGATTCTCGGCTGTGGGAACACAAATACTCATGCTACAGCTCAGGGTCCTGCTCCGATTACTCCCCAAACACGGAATGAGGCGGTCCCAGCCTGAAGAGTTTTCAGTCTAAATACACCAGGCTTGGTGAGAAGACCCCAGGTGGCTACGGGAAGCCCCAGCAACACCGAGCCCGCGTGCCAGCCGCCCCGTGCCAGGCTGCTGCAGCTGCCGAGCTGCGGCTCTGATGCCCTTGACGCTTCCCGAGCTCCTGCATCCCAGCAGCAGGCTGCCTGCCCTTCCCATCTCTGCATCGCTAGCTACATGCAATCCTGCCCGTTTGTCTCTCAGACCCCAAGGGATTCCTTCTCCACCCCCAGCTCGGATCCAACTGTGGCACAGGAGCAGTCTGAGTGGGCTCCAGCGACAGGAGCCTGACACAGAGCTGGCAGGAAGGCTGTGCTGGTGCTGCGGGCAATCTGTGCCCCGCTGCATCGTGCCAGCCAGCAGATGCTGATAAAGCTGACAGTGATGGGTTGCAGGGGTCCTTGCCGCATCCCCAAGCTCCTCCCAAGCTCCTATGCCCCACGGAGAGTGCGTTGGGGAGCCACTCTGCTCCTCCCTGGAGTCACCCCCACCTTCGTGCTCCACAGTTCATCTCCCGCAGCTCGGTGAAGGTTTCAGACATCCCTGTCCTGCTTTATCAACCCTGACAGCTCTCCTGCTCCGAGCACCTCTGAGTCACTCAGCCTGCTTGCCTTGCTCCAGCTCCCACCCTGCAGCACGCCATGGAGGCTTTATGGGCAACACGATTGACACAGCGGGGAGCCAGAGTCTGCAGGGAGGTAACTGTGATGATTGCTTCTTCATCTGCAAGTGCACCAGATGCACTGAGAAATAAAAATGACTGCAGAAGCAACAGGAGAGACAGAGGGCAAGATGCTTCCCCGGGTTGCCTTGTTCAGTCCCCACAGACATCACACCTAACAACAGGGACAGAGAGGACAGGGGAGCTGCAGGAGGGCTCAGAGACAAATAAGCCCGGAGGGGAGGAGGAAACAGAGCTGAAAGGAGAAACAGGGCATAAGGCTGCAGATCTTGCGCCGTGGGAGCAAGATTTAGGAAGGCACCTGCAGAAAGCACCAGGTGCATCTTTAATGCCTTCTATAGCATTTGGGAAGGAGCAACACCCATTCCAAAGACAACTCTGTCATGGAAATCAGCTGTTTTATAAAACAATATTCCCTTACAGGGAGGAAAACACTTTCCTTCCTATAGCTGACCTCAAGCACTATCACCTCTGCTATATCTGGATGACCTTCCAAGCCCTCCTCAAAGGCTCATCTCCACGTCTGGCTTTCAACTCCCTGCTGCCCTGGCTCCTCAAGCACTACTGCATGGGCTGAAACATCCAGCTCTCTTAGTTTCTCTCTTCCTCCTGCCAAACTCATCCAGCGCTTGCTATCTGCAGCACCACGTGAAGAGAAAACCCCAGGAGCAGAGCCCAAGCACTGCATGAACTGACCATGCAGGATCAAGCATCACTTAATGGCAAGAAAGCAAGCTTTACTCACACTCTGATCCCCAGGAGCTGACAGCAAGAGGAAGAAATGCCAGTCAGTGGGATTGGCCAGCACAGCTGGGATCACACACTGAAGTTCTGCTTTCAAACTTTGCCTAGTTGTGTCGGGCTCTTTAAGGACCTAATCTCCATGTGACCGTTCCCAGCACCAGCCATGCCCCCGCAGATAATCTGAGGGAAGCACCATCTAATGATGGCTGGGCTTTCAGGCAGGCTGACTGCAGCTCTGCTGTGTTGGTGTTGCCCCTGGCTACCTCCTCCATCCCAGCTAGATACTCCATGCTTTCTCAACTGCCCCTCTGTTTGAGAGCTGTTTTCTCTCAAGAAGCACCCAGAGCTGATCACAGCACCCCAGAGCTGCTCACTGGAAGCAGAAGTAAGGAGACAAACAGAGTTAAAGCAGCACAGTTTGGGTTAATGTCTTAAATCCTCATCAGAAACCGGTGTGGGAACTGCTCAGCAGAGATATGGATATCATCAATACAACTCAGCTGATCCCAACACTCCTGTCTGTAGCAGTTCTTTCAGAGCTTTTTTTGACACCAGTGTAGGAGAGACCAGCTAAAAGTAAGTACTGTGCTAAGGCAGAGTATCCTTGGTGCACACCACTAACCAGTCACCTGACTGGGCAATGCCTTGTGATACCACACCCATTCTGCAGAACTAGCTACCAGGTTCCCAATCTCAAAACTGTCAGTTAAAGCAGAATTTGTCTCCACTTTTTAACTGTGCTCTCTGCACCTACCTAAGCAAGGGGTGGGGGCCAGCAGCTTCCCCAGCACCCCCACAGCAGGCACACTGGGCTGCAGGGTGGGTCTGCCTCTACTGTGCTGCCAGATTAATACATGAAGTACCTTGTTTTGAATATCCACATTCCACTGCTGTAAGAGGAAAAATTCCCCCAGAGCACAGGCTGTCACCTTTCGCACAAGGTCAGGCACTGACCTCCTCCTCCCCCACTGCCAATGACCTTATTAGCACCGATCATGGATCTAATAATATCCCGCATTGTACACGAGCCATCTGCTGTAACATTTCACCACAAACTTGGCAAATTGCTTCGTTTGAGTACCCTCACGTCCCAGAAATCCAACTGTTCCCCCTCCTCAGCAGCACACACCTTCCCCACAGCTTTAAGCAGAACATTGCAGAAGGGCAGCTCCAGCTCACAGCGTTCCAGCTCAGAGCTCAATCACACAGAGGACAGCACAGAGCCATGCCCAGGTGCTGCCTTCAGACAGAGGAGGTAAAAAAGCAGAGCTAGAGGTTAAAAATCCATCACTCCAGCCTCCAGCTCCTCTGATGGTGGGGACATCGAGTAACCACATCACTGAAACTCAAAACCAAGGCCAAACACCAACCAGATGTTCAGAGTCAGCAGTGCCAAGGCTGCTGAGAGCAGAGATCAGCGTTGCTTTCGTGCCATGTACTTTGTGCTGCACGGACAGCAGAAAGGTTTTATTATTCTAACACATTAGCTACGGCTAAGCTGAATATTGTCACTGCCATTACAGGAGAGGGGGCTTTCCTAACAGACAGGTAGACTCGCAGAGAACTGTGTTTGATAGTTTAGAAGGAGTCAAATTTTGAAATGCTCACTCAGTTAGGACATCTGTCTAAAACACCCAGTCTTGTTACTACTCAGTCTTCAAAGACACTTTCCTTGTACTGCTCCTGCGAGGTCAAAAAGTGCAACTAGGCACAGACTGACATTACAACACTTGAAGGCTTGTCTGCATCATTGCAAGGCTTCAAAAGCTGGCTTTCCACATCCTTGGCCTTTCCTCCAACCAAAAGACCATCATCAGACATGGCATGAGAGGCTACGTGGGGCAAAGAAAGGGATCAGTGCCTGGTACTCTGCTGTTTTATGAACAGCAATAAAACAACATGAATAAGCCCTAAGTAAAACTGCACCTGTATGGGGCAACATTCCCCCAAGTGCCTGAAAGCATTTATTTTAATACCAGCATAACAGTACTTATAGGGGCATATTTTCCAAGAGCTCAGCTCCTCACTTGGAGATCTAACCAGTTACTTAAACACCCTGTGGGAGATGTCAGAGGATGGGCTCTCCAGAAAGCCTGGCACATCTTGTTTATATTTATTTTAAAGCTTTCAAAGAGCTCAATTACATAAATGCATGTTACTGCACCCTCCTTCAGATGGGTGAACCAAGTGGCAAAGAGCTACTGTCAGCAACGGGATTACATCAAACTGAGCTGTGCTGCTGAGGAAATCCACCAGCTCCACATGCTGGTTCAGAGTCTTCTCCTTGAAGGCATCTTCAGCCAACTTCGCTGGGCTAATGCAACCACGAATGAGAGAGAGAAGCGGCTTCACTCACACAGCAGCAAGACAGGACACCACGGACAAGCGTGGCTCCATGTTTACATGGATCCTCTTTGCCCCAAACTCTCTCCAGGGATAGGGGCTCCCAGGGTTGGGGCATTGATCTGAATGCCGGTGTTAGCTACTGCTGTAGGTCAGGGCTGGAAGATGCAAAGCTTGAACCTCCTTCCCCACATGGATCTGGCAGTGCTATGGCTTGTAGCATGGCATCTGCTGAGGTGCCAGAGCCTACTGTACAAACACACAACCCTCCATGCTCCCTGGGCCAACTTCTGACTCAGCCACACAAGAATAAAGACAAGAGCTGCCACAGCTTGCTAAGCTGGGCCTCAGCACCCCATGTCCCCCTCCCAGTGCAGAAGAAACCCCTGGGGCTTGCAGAGCACCGCACTGCATTCACGTAGTGTCACAGGCACAGAGCAGGTCCAAGCAGACCTGGCAGGACTGCAAGCTCCAGGTACGTGTCCCGAACTGGAAAGCCAAAGGCAGCAGAGGAGATGACCACAGGCAGCTCTCCCTCCTTTGGAGAATGGCTGAGGGTCATTTCCCTTCCTCAAAACCTGATGTAACAGCTCGCTTCAGTGCAAGGAGCTCTTTGCTGCCCACAGGAATTCTACAGTGCTTAGAATCATGCTTAAAGCATTTTGCAGAAAGGGAACCTCAGTCTGGAGGGCTTTGCCCTTTAAGAAGGAGAGCGAGCCTCGGGAGCAGGAGGTGGCATGCCATGGCGGTGCAACACCACAATATGCCCATAAAAGGTTCCAAAATGTATCTGCTTAAGCACACGCAGCAACTCCGAGGGGTTTTAGAGTCACATCCCAAAAGTATGTCTCTCCTGCTTTTTTAGGCAAGCGTGAGCAACAGTCAGCACTTTGCCATCATCTTCCCAACCCGAAACCCAAGGTTACTCTTGGCTGCTGTTAACAATGTAAATGCCGCTGGCTTTATCCTTCGGGGATGGTGGTTTGCTCGTGCCACAGGGAAAAGACTGGGACAATATGAGCTGCAGACAGGAGAGGAGGCCCTGCCTGGCCAGGGCTGGCTGGTGAGGAGAGAAGCTGGCAGGAGAACGCCAATGCTGAGTTTGCTTGGCCTGCCTCTCCAATGAGGCTGGCCTCCAAAGTGCAGTCTCAGGACAAATTTGTGGCCACTGCTCTGCTTCCCAACACATTCAAGAGAAAATGCATGCAGATCTGAGGACCAAGGAAAAGCTGTAATACATTATTCATTAACTGCAAGAATAATAATAAAAAAAAAGGACAGTGGTCCTATGCTGCTTCTTGCACCAGAAGTGCTCCTCCACCTGCCAGCCTGCACCCGCAAATACCTGCAATGAATAAGACCTTCCCACCCCTTGCTGACTATTGCTGTCCCTATAGAGTCACCAGGTAACACTGGCCTGTTTCCAGTTACATGTACTCATCACCCAGCACCCCCAAACAGAGCAAGGACCAAGGGGATTTTAGCTCAGACTTCATGTTCAGCATCTAAGGTGCTCTGTCCTGCTAATGTTGCTGTAGAGGCAGCGACCTGCAATGGAGCAGCAAAGGAACAGCTCAGGGCAGCAACCTTTCAAGTCACAACAGCAAAATTCACCAGTGCTCATCTGTCATGGTTCAGCTGTCAGAAAGTCACAAATAAATGAAGTGAGACTGCTGGGACATCAGAGAAACCTATGGATAATGCTAAATAAATCAAACATGCTCTGCACAGACCTCTGTCCTACAAAAACATCAGTTAGGCAGATGAAAGCAAAAAGGTATATTCTTTCCCTGGAAAGCTGAACATGCCTAGGGAGGTCACACACCATCCACGTAACCAGCCTGACCCCAAGAGAAAGCATCTGCAGTCCAGACACCGGAGCAGGCCTGGGAGATGCTCAGCCAGGTGAGCTTCTCCATCAGTCGTCTCCATCCCACAGTTGTGCTGGAAACCTTCTGGAGACATCGCAGAGAGCACACACAGCATGTGTGCCTATTAAATTATGCTGCAAAAACGTGGAACTTGTTGTAACCCATCCACAAGAAGGAATCAGACCTAAATACTGGTTTTTCATTTAAGCTCTCTTATTCTCCTTGAAGCACCACTTGAAGAGAAATATAATAGTAACGGTTCTTATAAGTTTAAATACCTTTTCCCCCGATTTTAGATGTCTGATTCAGTAGTTATAAAAAGCACTTACAATGTGCCATAAGACACATGAGCATCCAGACAAGACAGAAAGCTGCTGCAAATCTACTTCTCATCACCAAACACTGTCACTAACAGGAAAGTGCCTTAATGACCAGTGGAAAGTAAAGGTTTCTCACAAAGGTGACTTGGCCCAACATTGTTTGTCTGGTTTATTTGCATCTCCATTACGTTGAGCTGAGACACACAGCCAGAGTGTCTCCAAAAATATCTCTATGGCTTTGTTTGCTTTCTTCTTCTTCTGTAAGACTGTAACCATATGCTAAGTTTAGTGGGTGTTTCTAGTTGTTTCCTAGTTTGGAGTTTATTTAAATTTAATGGATTTGATTGCAAACCAGTAAAACAGAAATAATTCTAGTGAAGTCAGCATAAAACAGGTACAAATTAGCATGAAAACTGTACAGAGCAGCCTCAGGTACACCAGTTTCAAGATCATATGGTGCATTTACTGTGCAAGCACACTGAACTTTTTAGATTGCCATGGGACTTTGAATACTATTACCAGATAATAACACTTCTTTCAGAAGACAGACAATTTAGACAAAACTGTACTTTTAACTCCTGATTTTATGCCTGTTCACAGACAACTTGACTTTTTTTCATACAGAACTGCTTTGAAACACGCAATAGCTTAACGATGTTTGCTAAATTAGACCTCCCAAAGCCAAAATTCATACCCCTTTCAAAATGCTCTTCAAAACTTGAATTTGCATATGGAAACATCTACATTCATAAAGCAAATTTTTTAAAAACCCAACACATCTCACAAATCTGGGCTTGTCATTTTTTTTCCAACCCATGAGTCCCTAATGCAGATCCCCAAACTGTGAGCAGTATAAATCAAAGCCTCTGTGAACACCTGGTTTGCATTACCTGCATATTTTTATACAATATGACACTTTCTCCTAATACCCATCTCTCAGCTTACTGCTCAATTAGTGTTTCTAGTGATCAAAGAAGGTGCTTTTTTTCCTTCCTGACATCTTTAGAAACAGAAGGACCCAACTAACGATTTGCTGGTCAGGGAATTAAGAGTCAGACTGGCTCATACCAGGCCTGCCTGAAGAGGAAGGTTAATGACTTGATGAAAGCCCACCACAGAGCCAGGACAGGTCTCTGTACGAATTGCCAGGAGCCAGCAAACCCTGTCCTGACTCTCGTAAAAAGCATCAGCTATGAACGGATGGCACCCACCAAGCCCTGAAGAGAAGTCAATGAATGAACCTAAAGGCCATCTGGGTCTACAGCGCTGGCAGTGCACTCCTCTCCTTAGCTCAGAACATCTCAGGTGCCATGGGACCTGCCTAGGAGGTACCGCAGAGCACTGTCTGCTGCCCAGCAGTCCTTGGGGCCACTTCTGGAAGAGGGTGGCCCAGTGGCAGCTGGCTCTCGTGCCTCTGGACTGCCTTCCACCAAGCACTGCAGCTTCCATTCCACTTCCATTCACACGGATTAATTCAGACAACACTGTCCTTCCAGATAACGACAGGGGAAGCACAAGCAGAGAGTGAGAGCTCTCTTGGCATCCAATGCAAATCTGTGAACAGCTTCTCACAAGGAACTATTTTTAAGTTTCATATCAATCTGCTTGAGAAAGGTTCCTTCTGCTGCCTACAAATGTGCAAACTCCCCCTTCGAAGAACCACAGCTCAGCACAGCAAGATCCAGCCCTGCACTTGCAACCTAATCAAGACTCAGTATTTCATGACCAAACAATGCTCCTGCAGAGCACACCCTGGTGAACTCCACCCCAGCATTACCTTCAGGAGTCCTGTGTGTTCTTTACAAGCTTAGAGGTGGCACACATTCACCCGTGAAAACAACCCACACTGAGGCAGCCTGACTGCTTCTGGAAGCATTACTGCTCTTACCACTGCAACAGAGGCAGAATTGCTACATGGGATTGAGGGAGAAAAAAAGGGAAAAAAGAGAGATGCAGTGAGCATAGAGATGCTGTGCATGACCTGGCCAGTGAGGTGAAACCATTGTACGCTGGGTTATCAGAAGTTCCTGTATGAAGGTATTGTTCAGGCATAAAAGGTCTGTGAGAAAAAAACCAAGGAACAGCAGTACACAATGGATGCAGATAAGCAACCTCTGAACAAAGCCCTGGGCGACTGCAAGACAACGGGAAAACTTATTAGCTGCAAGCATCCTATATCCTGTCTCCAATAAAGCAACACAGATGTTCTGCTAATGCAGGGTGTGAAAAGATGAAAAGAGCACTGAAGCAGCCATCCAGCCCTCGGCAGGAGAGAGGGTCAGTGTGCAACAGCTGTCGGAGGGGAACATCGGCTGAGCACAGAGATGTCCACAGCATGGGCAAGAAAAACCCCTACTTCACAGGTCTAAGAATATAACATCTTTCCAGTCACCAGTAAGGGAGGCCACTGTTATGACCACAAGCCCCTGGATACCATTGCAAACAGGGCTTTGCAAGCCCAGCTCCAGCCCAAGAACAGAAAGACCATTGTTCGAGAGTTTAGTCACCAGGGTGGTTATCTCCACTGGGGAACACATGGTGTGCACACACAAACACACAGGCTGTGCTGCTGGGGACTGCACCTCTCCAGGGCACAGCAGAACCAGGGCTCTGCCCAGTGAGAGCAACTGGAGCCACAGGGCTGGATGAAGAAAGGGCTTCAAGACTTGCTTCTTGTTTGAGAAGTGGGGTGCAGGAACAGCCCCACTATCAGCCCTTGGCCACGTGCTCTGCATGGTCTGACCTCTCCTCCCTGTGTGCTTCCCAAAGGCAGAGCTGTCAGCTCTCCACGTGACTTTCCTAACTCTGGAAAAATCTGTTCCCTGGAAAATTCAGGCCGCTTAACTAGCACGTACTGGGCATCTGCTACTGTGTCAGGAGGAAAATGCAATGAGAACATTAGTTAACAGGCATTTACACACATGCTGAGCTGTAAAAGATGATACCCTATGGTGTTCCCCATCCCATTCCCCACTGCCGAAGCAGAAGTGTTGACTCGTGCCAGAGGGTGGGATTTGAGCCCCAGCTGCCCACATACTTTTTCCTGCACATCTCACAGCCCCAGCTGCACAGAGAAGGGTCAGCACAGAGAGCTTCGGCGTGGTGCACCCCAACCAGCACACACATGGAAGTGTCACCCCCCCCAGGTGACACTGGACTACAGCGCAGCTCAGAGCTGAGCCAAGAGGGGTGGCTGCACAGGAGACACCTCCCCAGGACACTGCAAACATCAGTTCTGCAAGGGGCATGGTACTACCCTGACATGGCATGACAGCACTCCTTCCAGTTCACAAATAAATGTTATAAAATGTAAACATATTAATCTCTTCATGGAAATTATCTGCACTGCCACTGGCTACAACTCAAAAGTTCCAAGGGCATAAAGAACACGACTTATTTTCCCTCCGATAAAAATATTTCTGTCTCTCACTGTCAGCAAACCAGCAAGGTAAATGAACATTTGAAAGTCACTGCATAACTAAAAGGCATTGCATATAAACAGATCAAAAAGAGCAAAAGCAAACAGGAAGCTTGAACTTCTTGGTAAAAGGGAACAGAAGTGAAAACACGAAGAAGCCACAAACAGTAATAAAATGTATAAACCCGTGTTAGACTGGGTCCAGCCCCGGTCTGAAATGCTGCATACCTAATTACACCAGTTCTGTTACTTATTACCTTCATAAAAATAAACCCAAATCTTTTCAGGCAACAGCTGAAGTTCAAGGGAAAACTTTTAAGCTTCTAAAATTTCCCAAATTCCTTCTAGAATCTCAAACAGGTTAATTACTCTGATCAAAACATTAAACATAATGTCAGGAGTTCTCAGAAGCAATCAGTTAGCCATATTGTCTCAGGGCTTTTATCACCCTATTAAAAACATCTTTGAGGAGCCACACTTTTGGGAAAAACACAAAAAAAAAGAGTAGATGTTCCTTTCCTGAGAGCTGCGGTGAAGCGACTGCAGAGATGCCCACCTCCCTTCTGCCAGCTCCTCATCCCCACACTGACTCAGACCCAGGGGGGTTGGTAAATTTGGAAAGTAACCCCTGGAGCTCTAAAAGTGAGCAGCCAAACCCGACCCTGCAGAGATAAGCACCTGCACGAAGGCTCGGCTGTCACTCGGACAGGCCTGGCAGAGCCATCATGTCTGCACGTCCCTTACAGCGTTTCCCCAGCGCCCGTTTCTCTGGGAGTGCTGCTCTCTGAATATTTTGGCTGTTCCTCATCCACAGGATTGAGTGCGTCTGCAACCCCGTCTCCAGGAAATACACAGAAAGCTGATTCATTATCTTAAAATGCTGCTTTCATTTCTGCTCATTAAAAGCACATTGCAGAGCCGATGCTCTCTGGGCACAAATTAACGCACTGGGTTTGGGTTCTCTGCTTTGCCCATTCCGGTTCCATCTGCTGCCCACAAGGTGCATTCTCCATTTCCAGGACCTAAGCTGCGGCTGGAAAACGCTCTGGATAAAAACCTCCTTCCTCCCTGCGCTGCCTGGCACTGCAGGCAGCCGCACTCGGCGTCAGCCCCAACCTAGATCCGAGGAGCTGCATCCCACCCCAGCAGCACTGGGAACAGAGCAGCGAGGGGCTGCCCTGCACATCCCACACCCCGTGTGCAAGCCAAGGGGGAAAGCGAGTGAGCTCCGGCAACGCACACGTCAGGCACGTCCTCACCTTTAGGGAGTCAAAGCAGGCAATAACTCGACCATTTTCCACATGGCAACTCCGTGACGGATGGGCGAACTTGCACTCTGCATCAGACCGAGAACAAGTCCCTCTCTGGAACTCTCGACACACTTCTAACGTCAGCCATTTTGTGTCTCGAACCAGGGAAACGTTCACAGCCATATTAAAAAAAACAAAAATTAAAATGCAAGCGATCGCACCCTTCTTCAGGGCAATTATTTACTGCTGATTTTTTTTTTTCTTTTCCTCTTCTTTTTTTTTTTAAAAAAAGGGTAAAAAAGTGAATTCAAGTTAAAGGTGAAGAAATAACTAACTTGTTGCTTTGGTAGAACTCCTATTCATCAGCACTTAGGTTTTCATTTAAGTCAAATCGTGTTTGTTCAAACAAGAATTAAACATAAAGCCAATCATAAAATATAAATCTTATCAGAACAACTGAAAAATCAAATTAGAGGCCAGCTCCTAAAAGTGCAATTGTAGAAGTTAAAATACAAGTGTTGTATTTTGTGCCACTGCCGAAGTTACTCGCAGATAACTGGCAGACTTTCAAAAGAATTCTGTGCTCTCCAGTTAATGGTTTCAATTATTCTTGCAAAAAGCATATGCTGCTGGCAGCACTTCAGCTTGTGGAATGGTCTCGGTCCTTGGGGAAAAAACTTCAGGGTTTGGTTGGTGTTTTGTTTTTTTTTTCCTTCTATTTCTTGCTTCTAAAAATTACAGTTCCCAGCATCAAAACCAGCAAAAGGACGTCCGATTTGGGGTAGGTTTTTTTTTCCTCTTTCTTTTCTTTTCTTTTAAATATTTGCTACATACTCGGGAAGGAAAAAAAAAAATAAAATGGCTGAGCAAACTGCGTGTAAACGGGGAGTAAAGAAAAAAACAACGAGGGCAAGGCTGGAGCTGCCGGCAGGGCACGGACCGCAAGCAACGCCGGGCTGAAACGAGAGGGGGGCGCGGGGCAGAGAGAGGCAGCCCTAGACAGAAATCCAAGCAGCGGCGGCTTCAGGAAAGGCACTTTTCAGCAACCTGCAGGAAAAAGAGAAATAGAATCAGGCAGGAGCCGAGGGCTGCCCGGCCCCCGGCGGTGCGGCGCGGCCCCGGCAGCCATTGTCGGCACCAGGGGCATTTCCCGCACCAAGCTGCGCATGGGAGGAGGAAGCGGCCAATGGCGTTCGCCGTTGCAGCAGCAGACCCGGCCGGCCGACCAATGAGAGAGACCGTTTCATAGCGGCCCAGGGAGGCAGCCGCTGGGTTCCGTGCCCGCCGCACGGCCCGGCCTGCGGAGCGCACCCAGCCCGCGGGCCCCGCGCCAAGCCCAGCCCGGCCTCCGCGCCGAGACCCGGCACGCCTGTGTCCCGGCCACCCCACCAGGCAGCCCTCCCAGACTAGGGAAGGCTATTTGGCTCTT
>VZRW01006919.1:798541-827448 GCA_013398125.1 Aegotheles bennettii
CCCCCCCCTTTTCTGTAGGAAACGTCCAGGCAGGAAGACCGGCCGGTGGCTTTCTTGTATACAAAGCAAAAGGAGCTACTACAGCTCAGCCCCATAACCCCTGCGCGTTTCTAGGTGTTGTGTTTAACCCATCACCAGCCCCAGAGCTGCTCCAGCAGCCCCCTCGGAGGGCACACGGATACAAACAGCCGGCTCGGTCCCTCCTCTCTGCATTCAGAGCCTACACAACTAAAAGCAAACCCAACGGGGAACCTAAGCCACACACACACACACGGAAAGAATTAACTCATTGCTCACAGCTGTAGTTTTCCACCAGGCTAAAGGCAACTCGAGTTACTCCAGCCCCAGCAACTCATGTTATACAACAAGCAGCTTCAATGCGTTCCTGTTCAAGGCTTCTTTGGCATCCACTAAAATGTTAAGCCGTCCCTAGAGTTTCCCATTCTAATATTAGCTGTACCAACGCCGCCTGATAGGATTGGGCTGCTTCCAAGTTCCCAAAATCCAGCCCTTTATCTTCCTCAAGTGCGGCCGCTCGGTTTTGCAAACACTTGACAGGCGCAGGATGCTGCTCGTGTGACTGCTATTAAGACTTCAAGCTTTCACGGGAGAAGAGCCTTCAACTACAAGAAAAGGAAGCTTAAATTCCTCTTTTATTATTGGTGTGTTACTGCAATTACACTGATCAGTAACTGAAACCCACTGGAGCTGGAACAGTCAAACAATGCTACCCAGGCAGAAGTGTGGGAAGAGGCTGTCACCAGCAGCAGGGGGTGGGGCACAGAGGCTGTTTGATTCACAGAACGAATGATTTCACATTAAAAACCCAACAGTCATTAAACCTACACTGCAAGTATTTTCTAGGTTAACTAGAGTCAAGTTCACAACAAAAACTGCCCCGATCCTTTCAATCCAGCTGGCGGCATCAGCACAAAGGTTGGCCTGACCCATGCTTCTGGAAAGACCTCTGCATTTCTGCACATCAGGTGGGGAACAGAGGCTGCAAACACCAGATTTGCTAAACATGTTCTAAACTTCAAAGGGAAGGGAAAAAAAGCACATCTAGCCATGCTCATGTCTTCTGGGTTTCGTAAGGAACAGAGATGCTCTAAATCAATTCCAATTTTGCAAATGGGGCAGATTTACACAGGGATCCCATTCACTGCTGTGTGGGCTTCCCATCCAAACGAGCTCAGCAAGCAGGAAAAGATGTGCAGAAACCTTCTGCAGGGAGCTAGGGACTGGCTGGGTGCAGCTCTTAAAAACGAGCTAGAACAGGTCAGATATGGGTGGGGATTAGAAAGAATGCTCTCTCAGAAGCTGCTCTGAGCAGACTGAACTACAACCATCTTGTGGGTTAAGTGCCTGTTCCACAACTTCAGACGCCCAGGGAAGAGAGGGTCTGTTAGAGCTGGGGCCTGAACGTGGTGGGTGTGAACTTAACAGACAGTTACACCAAGACATACAGTGTAGTAACATCTACCACTTCCCAGCCCTTCTACCTTGAGAAATCCCAAAGAATGTTAACAAACCAAACGTACAGCTTGTTCTTACCCACAGAGCACACACAGACACACACGTACATGCCTGCACCAAGCTGCTCAGTCCTCAAGATGGAGGGAACCACGTTAATGGGAGATAAATCAAATGAATCCTACAAAATGTTAAACTACAAATATAAAGGCATTCAGATAGATGTAACATGGTTCATATTTTTCTTTTACAATTCTTAAGGGGAGGGGGGAACAAACAGAAAACTGAAGAAATACTTGCCAGTGTCCTGCTGATGGAAACTGAGACCCAAGGAATATTCTGTGCTACAGAACAAACCTACCTTCCTGCAGAAGGTCAGACTGTCACCTCAGACCCTGCGACTAGGGCTCCTCTACTGGGGGGAGCCAAATAAATGAATCAATATTTAATAGCAGTGGCCTGAATTCTGCAGCCTGCATGCGAGCTCAGAGCGCCGCAGCAGCACACGCTGCCCCAGTCACTGTTTGCTCTGCACTTCAGCACATGCTTAACTTTGAGCACACCCACAGTCTTACTGGGAAGAAGAAAACCTGGAGCATGTCCTTAAGTGCGTTGCTGAATCAGGGCCTAAACAAATGAACGTCCTTCCTGGGTTTATCAGGTCTGGGAGGCCAGCGAGCACAGGCAGCAGTCATCACATTTTGGCTGACGTGAGCGCAGCCCGGAGGAGCACGAGTTAGGCTTTTCTGCAAGTCAACAAATGCAGTTCTGTCAGCGTTTGGATTGCTGCAAAGTCCCTCTCCATGTGAAAGCTCATGCAGGCAGGGCTGACATCCCGGCCAGGGCTGTATGCTGCTGCAGCAGGGCTCTCACACCCCGCCAAAGGGCAACACGCACTGGGCAGGAACCAGCCACCGACACTGTAAAGCTTCAGTTCTCCATGTTTCAACCCCTGGCAGCAAACAACTGTAACCGTTCTCACCACAATGCATCCTCACAATTCCTTTGTATTACCCTTTTCTGGGGGGGAGGGCGGGTGGGGGGATAACTGGCATTTTATTCACTTTGTTCTCCCATTTACTTCAAATGGGAAGAATAAAAGCATCCATGCCAAAACCAATATACAACAAGGATAAAAAGTAGCTCCAGAAAACACAGGCTTCGTTAGCGTGCAGGAAATACAACAAAGGGTAGGTGCTGCCTTTTGAACCCTTCCCAGCAAACCAGATCCATCTGGCAAAGCTTGTCTCCTCTGCTACCAGACGGGCCAATCTCATTTCAACGGCAGTGGCATCAAAGCTGGAGAAAGCAGCAGAGCAGAAAGAAAAGCCACGGTCTTTATCCCTGTAAGGAAACTATAATATCCTCAAAGCCCCTGCTTCAGGGCCACTTGATGGGCCAGGCTCTAATTGCCCGAGATGCAGGAGGATGGGGCTTGCTCCAGATGTCAGACTCAGGCTTGCAGCTACCAAAGTGAAGGGGCACAAGGGCAGCCTGAGGAGCAAAGGTCACGCCAGGGCTTGTCTCTGGCAGGACTGAGATGCCCTCGCCACTTTAGGTAACATGAGGACAAGCATATTCACTTGACGCTTGAATTCCTCCTGCTTTCCATGAAACCGATCCCTTTCCACTGACACCCCCCATGGATGTCAACTTGAGAGGACGCTTCCTGACAGCCAAGTTCAGAGACAGTAATTTATGTGACAGGGTGGATTCAAGCAGCTCCCAAGTGTAAATGATGCTATTTAAGAGATTTTTGTATTATTTTTTTATTATTTTTGGAGGAGAAAAAGATGACTCAGTAGAAGTGGAAAGGTGGGTTCCTTATTTATTATTCCTCAAGGATTTCTGGGTCATGACTGCTCAGATGAGAAGCAAAAGCGCTGTTGCCCTAACTGGCAGTCCTGATGAGTGAGAACAGCAGCTACTCCCCCTTCACCTGAAGTGGAACAGGGGCAGTGTGAACAGTGAGGGAACACTGGTGCTTTGCCCAAGCCAAGCTGTGCCCTTTCTTTAGCATGTGTGATGCTGTCCACGCTCCTCTCCTCAACATGAACCACAAGCAAATGACAGAGAAACTGAGGATCTGCTCTCCCGAGTCTGAGCTCAGCCCTGTGCTGCAAGGCTGCAGCAGGCTCTACCCAGTTTTGTAAGTTATGGTCAATGGAAGCTCAGACCCAGCCAGCCTGGAAGGATGGATTGACCCCCTGAAGGCACAGCGACGGAGAAACTAGATATTGGTGGAGCCAAGAAAAGACTTTTTTTTTAATGGCCTTTCCCTAAAGCACTAAATTCAGCTGGCAGCACAAATGACACTCTCACTCACCAGCCCTTGCAACTCTTGAGATGATTCTGTAACCTTGGATTTTCTTTGGACCGTAGTGGATATGAAAGAGCTTGGTGCACCCACCAGCCCCTCCTCAATAAGCCAGAATGGAGGAATTCCTCACTAAAACAGCAGTGAGACATTTCTGCTATCAAAACATCTACCAAATAAATGCTGTGTTCCTGGAAACACTGCATTGTGAAGAGAAATGGGAACAGTGAAAACAGCACATTGAACTGTTTTGTTCTGAAAGAGAAACAGAAGTCTTTAGGAGAATACCACCATCCATCCAACAGCATTTTCACATTCCCATGGGAAGCCAAGCCTGAGTATCTCTTCCCCAGTCCTTTCTTTCTCCTCCACTTTCACAGCAGTAACAACCACCACCACAGGAAGCTGCATCACTGCTCCTCAAAGGAACCAAAAAGGTAGAATCAAGGGCAAGGTTTTACTGGAGAGTGTTATACTGGTACATTTATTGGCAGCAATGCATGAGAAAAGACAACCTATATCTGTGGAGACCTTTCAGTGAGGAGGAAAACAAAAATCATTCAGGGCCCACTGAGCCAGGAACACATTCAGTTGCCTGACACCAGAGAAGCTCATTCTGGGCCTCACAGAAGCCCATGGTGAGTTAGGTGGTGCCATGATCCGATCACAGGGCAGCTCTGCTTCACTTGGGACTGGTTCAGAAGTGGAATTAGCAAGATGGTACAACAGCAAAAGAAACCACAGAAATAACACCCATAAGGTCTAGGCATGGATCCTCCACTGCTGAAGTCCCAGTTAGCAAGGCTCTTACCCTATGGTACATAAAACCCAGCAGTGCTCGGATTCCTACAGACTCCAATTGCTCTGCTGTTGCAATGCTGACAGTTTGCACGCAGCAGGGCTGCCTCCAACGTGGGCCAGCTCCCACCCCCCGTGCTCACACGGGCTGTCCACTTGGGACAGGAGCCATCTCTGCACACGGCGGCTCCTCCATAGCTTAATGGGCTGCAGTATCAAGCCTGAAGGAGGTCAATTTATTCTCTGCTGCCTGCAAGAGGTATTTTTGCTTTCAAATTAGAAAATAATATTCTATTTTTCCACTCTGACCCTCATTGTTTAAAGCAAACACTTCAGGGACGCAGCAGACACTTTGAATATTTCCTTTGTGAACATTCTGTACCTGGACATTTTCTTCCTCAGGGAAGACTTTACTTAATTTAAGGTAGACCTTTACAGCTAGAAGAAAATAAACCTTCTTTTGTTCTCCTACCAGTTACTCGGAAGAGAAGCAGGTTTCCTCTACCATGGCCATGCATTCAAAATTTCTGTTCAAGGTCTAATCGCAGATGTTGGGGGCTGTCAACCACCAGGGATCACACTGTGTGCCAAAGAGTCAACTCAGCCCCGAGTGCTGTCTGTTCAGAAGAGGACAGCAGAACCCAGAAGCCACACGTGCAAATAATGCAACCCCGGGCGTGCAGATACCATACACCCCTGTGCTCAAGGAGCCACTAATGCTTGGCCTTCTTCCTTCACCCACGTCGCTGGCTTAGGGTGACCTGGTGGAGTGTGGGTTACTGGTTGTGACCTCTATGGAAAAAGCAGAAGAAAAATCCTCCCACTCCTGAGTGAGGAAGGCTGAAGTGGCACGTGCTGCATCCCACCTCTTAGGAAGCTCACCAGCCTTCCTGAAGACTCCTGGATCTGTGGCAGAAAGTAGTTGTGGGGCCCTCCAGGTACAGCAGCACTGCTGTCCTCGGGAAAATGGATTGTCCACTCACCTCTGGATGCTTCCCACTGCCCTTAGTTGCCCTGACATGGCCTAGGCATCTCTTACCTGAGAGGTGGCAGCTGAGGAACCAAGGGGGAAAAAAAAAACCAAAACAAAAAACCCCAAAGAAAATAAAAGAGAAAATGGAGCACTGTGAGGGAAGGAAGCCCTTCACTGCAGAGACAAGTAGTAGTACAAATAAACTTAGGGAACTTTATCCTCCCTTGCATGCACGCAGTTCTTCATACATTTGCACCCCACAGCAAACAATCACAGGAAAAATAAATGCCAAGTTTAAGGAAATATTTGGAAAAAATTCCTTTGATTCTGAAACCTAGCACTCTTCACTGTGGACTATGGTGCTCTATTCCCTCAGCTGCCTGAAATCTTCACAATCTGTTCTTCTTCTTCATCAACCTCCACCACCTCTTGTCCACCAAAGTTCAAAGAACTCCTCTCCCCTTCACTCCAGTGGGATTAGCTCTTCTCCAAATCACTTCCACAGGCAAACAGCTGGGAGCTATTTGCCATTAGCTGCTGGGTATTTCTAAGCCAAAAACGCATTACAAAGACGCTGCAATTTAAGGAGCTTTTTTTGTTTGTTTGTCTTTAAACAAAGTCACAGAAGCTGCTGTGCTGGACCCACACGTGCCTCACAGAACAAATACCTTTCCATAAGGGTGTTCCAGGTCAGCATGCAGTGTCGTGCTTCAAAGTGGGTTTCCCTGTTTTGCTGAGTAGATGTGTTGTTAGAATAACTACACATGTGCATTTTTATTCTTTTGGGCTTTTGATTTCTTGCCATCAGCTTATTTGGGACCAGTGAGAGGACAAGACCCCTTTCCTACTCCAGCTCTCTGCTAGGAGTGGTGGATCTATGGATCACTATGATCCCCCACCCGTGGGATATGGGTGTTCCTGGGGGGATGCTCTGCTGATCAGGCAGCCAAGTGGCAGTTGTGCTTGAGCCAGGCTCCAGCACAGCACCCACTGCTCCCCAGCCACAGATACACAGAGAAGGATGCTCCCTTCTATTGGGACCTGCCTGACAAATTCGTTTTAGCCTCCCACGGGATGCAGCTTCCCAGTGCCAAGGGCCAGGGAGCAGTGCTAGAGCAGGTTGGCTAACCCAAAAGAATGATTTCCTCTGCGGTGCAGAAGCAGCTACTGCGCTGCTGTGAAGCCGTGCTAAAATCCAGTCTAGTGCCAGCACCACTTGGGAGGGGTTAGGACCACAATTACACCAGCTGCAAACACAAAGGGGAAAAAAAAAAAGTTGGCAGGGATCTCTGGAGGTCAGCTAATCCAAACTCTGTCTCAAAGCACAGCCAGCTTCAGAGGTGGATGCTTCCATCTCCAAGCACAAAGAGAGCTGTCTCACACAAAGGGAGCTCAATTGAGTCAAACAAATTTACAGAGGAGACAGGAGAGGCCAAGGCTCATTAAGGCTTGTTCCCCACGACATAATCGTAAGAAATAGGATCAAGCAGATGTATCCCACAATCTATCTGATTATCCTACTCAGTGTTCAAGAAACCCCCAAGGTCCTTGCCAATCAGATAAATGTCCATGTGTGTTTGGGCAGGCCGATGGGGACAGCCGAGGGGCAGGAATGCCTTTACCCAACTGCCCTTCATGGGATTCTGCTGGCAGGAATGACCTACGGGCCTCTCCTGAGCTCCAAGCACAGCCCTAGCCCTTGAGCCAGGCAATATGCTCTGAGAAGCACAAAATACCGCAATGGGAGCCCAGCTCAAGTATTCATCCAGCTGCAGAGGCAGCCTGGGGCTTCTGGGAGGTATCAGACTTGCTGCATATGCAGAGAAGACTTCCCCAGGTCTGGTGCTTCACAGGTGCCTCTGCCCATGTGCACCTACTTGTGCCTGGAAAATTTCCACTCCAGGTTTCTCAGTCACAGAGCCTGCTGCCCAAGGAGACACATTTTCTCCAACATTAAGGCATTTTCCATTTGGGTCCCACACTGCATCTCCTCAAAGCACACATATGCTCCTACACACACTCTTCTCAGCTGCTCTACCTGGTGACCACAGGCCTGCCCAGAGAGGAGAAGGCATTTGGACAGTGGTTTGAATTTTTTTTTCAGCTGGAAGAATTCGCAGAAAACAAAAATAGTTTTTCTTTTAACATTCTTTGTACTGAGCTCTTGGATAAGCCATAAGTAACTTGGCAGCAAACCAGTTTGGTACAAACACAGAGCACCAGAACACAATGCAGTCATCACAAAGCCACCGCTCTGGGCCAGACAGTAATTTTCCCCTTTGCACAGGGCAGGCCTCCAAAGTCTTTACGCTACTACATTCGAGTCCATCTGAATTACACGATGTGTTAAAAATGAGGACTCATGCACAATAACAAAAACACCTATCATTTATGGGCCATGCAGAAGGGCACAGCGCACACAAAGGTACACAAGAAACATTTGTGAAATGATTCAGGACTCGGGAAAAGGGAAGCCTTGACTGATTCCTCAGCTCAAACCTCTAACAGCACCCTCGGGTTGCAAATCAAATACATGATGACAGAAGGAGACTGAAAGACTGGTAACAAAAGCATCCTGTGTATTTAGGATAATTTATTTCAGGATTAAAAGAAATAAGTTACAACAGTCAGGAAATCAGGAAAAGCAAAAAAACACAGTAACAATTTAGAGTGCATTTTCCACTTCCAAGTCAGTGAAAATCCAGAGCAGCCCAGTCCCAAACCTCAAAGACACAATCATGCAGGCAGTCACTGCAGGTCACTGCTCAGACAAGAAAGATGCTCTAGTCTGTAAGTGCCAGGCTGGGATCCTGGGAACAGGCTCAAACCTTGCTGCAGCCACGGGTGCCACAAGTGACAAGTCGCTTAATCCCTCTGCAAACAGAGGCTGTTATGTCCCTGTCTCTCAGTGATGTCTGGCAGATAAAACCCAGGAACTGCAATCAGGCATCAAGAAACTACTATGGTAAAGGGCTGTATAAGCACTGGATGAATACTCTGTCTCAGATTATGAAATAGGACACAGGATGGGGAGCAGAAAGCACACACACACAGAGATATCTGCTCCATCAGTCCAAAAGGCTGCAATGGGATGCAAGGCATGTCCAACAGCTCTGCCTTGCTCCTGCAGCAATGAACATGGACGGGAGGCACTGCTGTGGGACATGTGGCAGAGCAGCCGAGATGAGAGGCACCTGGAAGGTGTAAGGGCCATTTTTGGTGTGCACTTTGGCATCAGGTGACACTCGCTCAGCTGGTGGCCAGGGGCTGTCTGCCTGGTGGGACATGGAGGGCCTGGGGATGCATGTGGCAAGGAGCCAACACAGCTAAGGCCTGAAAAAGGCAAGGGGAAGTCAAAGTCACCCTCGAGGCACTTCCCAAGCTGTTCAGAGTTAGTGTGTCGGCCTCCCCTGCCTTCCACAGACCCCAAAATCTGTTACTCATTGCTCTTCATCTCACTGCCAGGTGGATGAATCAACTTTTCAGGGACTGAACATCTTCTGTTCTCCCCGAAATGGCTGAGTCATGGACACCGTCTGAAGTCCTCAGATCTTCAATTCTCTCCTTACCTTCCTGCATCTGTAATGCAACAGCATCCAACTTCTCTCTCCCGTGAAAGTCTTAGTGACCTGAATAACTTCCAGCTTCTCACTCGAGACCCATAACATGCTTTTCTTCCAGAAAGCATCTGACTCAGCATGAGACTACTGAATCAAAGCCAGGACCCTGAGAAGGTGGGCTTTAGCTAGCTAGGGCAGATGTACAGACCAACAGTGTCTTCCATGTGCCACATCCTTCCTGCCACCACCCCACAGCCCCCAGCCACTCATGGCCAGCAACATGCAAACACACAAGCACCCACCCCTGCCTGGTTGGGTGTCTGTCCAAGCTGACTTTTAAAGTAGCAGGCAAAAAAAAAAATCAAATAGGGATATATTCCCCCAAACCTTGAGCATGCACTCTGAACCACCATCCATCAACACATCTATTTCCCCCCACCCAAGGGAAGGAGCTTGGGTGATGGTAAAGAGGGGATAGATGGCAAGTGGAGTCTTTGTTTTAATTGGCTGCTGTTAAGAACATTAGAAGGATGTTTGAAGGAGAATGATTACGGGCAGAGTGCAGAGGAGGTAATCAAAGGTGTCCGACCAACTGAATTTATGATGTAGTTTAGCAATCCATCACCTGGCTATCATTCCTATGTACAGGCACATACATAAGTCTCAAAATATATTTAGCTCAGGGAGTCTGGAAAAAAGGAGCTGCAGTTCCTAGTACAACTGTACTGCTTACTTTTGCCTTCTTTTACACAGTGTAATCCATTCTTAAAGCAGATCCAATCTGTATGCTTCAAGTTTTTGTGGTTGGTTTTGTATTTTTCACTCCATAGATGTCTGCCTTCAGCATATAGTAGCACATTTAAAATAGCTATTTGACTTTAAAAAAGAGAAAACTACAATGACTTATCCACCGTAGAGAATCCTATGTATTCCAATTGTTGTACCATAGCAGAATCTCCTCATATTTGACTTTTTCTTATTAACTGAATTCAGAAATCATGTACAAAATTAATGTTTGTTCAGATTAAACATCTCAAAAATGTGTTCTTTAATCTGATCATTACTTACTATTCCAGGATTTTATCCCTAGCCCTTCTTGCAACCCCAGCTAACAGCACTTCATAACATTACAGAAGCAATTTATCTCAAATAGGGGAGGCAAATCAGTTCAGATATAAAGCATCGATTGCTTTAAATTCTCCTAAGTATGAAGACAACTTTGTTTACTAAATGCATACAAGGGAACATATGCTTACAGCACAAACTCAACAGTAGAAATTTGGCTCCCTGCAATTCCCTGTGATATAGATGCATTTTTTCCAGAGGAAGTCCAATGGTCTTGTTTGTTTTCACCGTTAATAGAGCAGTTCAATGAAATTTTCTATTGGGAAAGTCTAATGAGGTCAGAATAACAGCACAGAGTAACTAGGAAGGAATGTCCTTGCATTTTATTTTTAGAATAAGGATAAAGGTGGGGCCTTGCAAGAGGCAGGGGATGGGCCTGTTTTGGCACACACAGCCAGGATGAAATGCTTGGTCCTGTGAGCTTGAGGGGGTTTTGAGCTTAATTTTGCAAGAGCGAATCTCCTGCCAAAATCGGCAACAAGAGAGAAGGGGTCTGGCTGGGAGAAGAGCAGAGCAGAGCAATGCCTGAGGGCACATGGACAGCCCTGGGGACCGACTGCAGCTGGGCAGCTCTGAGCCATGCTCTTCTCCTTAACCTATTTCCCTTCTTCGCTGGGAAGATGAGTGCCTTTAGCATCTCTGCTGAACTGGGGACCTCCCAAGTTCTGCACATTATGAAGGGAATCCAAGCTACAACAGGGTAAGCATTGTGGAGGGAATCGAGAGCAAGAAAAGCCTGATGCAGCAATGCAGGGGGGCACACAGTGCTGCAAAGGGGGCAACCAGCAGCAAGACAGGGAACAGGACTTACTCTCTTGTTAAGACTGGATGTCAAAAAGCAGTGAGACAGCCTCAGGGAGCAAAGAGATGGGCCAGAGTAAGGCTGTGAAAATTAAAAGGAGGGAACAAAGCTAAATAAAAGAACAGAGGCGGAGCAGGAAGCGGCTTGACTGGAATAAACAGGTAAGGAGGAAAAAGGGTGCATTCAAGAGCAAGCAGGCCGTGGTCTGTTTCCTGGCACCAGCTAATCTGATTGGCACAGAGATACAAGAAACAGAGGCTTCAATAGCTAATGGGAGCAGATCTTCAGCTGGGGAGAGCCTTCATCACTCAGCAATTAACTCCCTCCGAGGCTCTGCCCCTAAACCCAAAGTATGGAGCTGACCCTGCCCAGCACAGCCAACGCAGAACAAAGGAGAACAAGGCAAAATGTCTTTGTAAGGGTTAACAGACAGCAGAGAACAAGCTGTTCTATGCATTCAGGTCAGGAAAAACAGAACTGGGACTCGACACAGGCACCACGCACACACGTTGCTCTGCCAGGATCACTGGAGCTCAAGCAGAGGAGCAGCCAACTCTGCCTGCTAGGAACCAGACTGCAAGGAGCTTCACCTTAAAATCTGCAAGGACAGAGTTAACCCAGGGAATGTCTGGTGGGGGTATAGTTTAGGCAGCATCAAGGCATCCAACAAGACCAGAGGCTAGCACCTCTGCTCTGCTCCTTGATATTCACTCTAGGAGACAAGTAAGGGAAGGTTAAGTAGGAGGAAAGTGTGAAGGACAAGGTGCAAAGCACCTTTTCACCCCTCCTGAGCTGCCCAGAGCTGCAGGTCTTCTACATGTGCTGAAGATGTAGGTGGAAATAACCCAGACTGGAACCAGAACCACAGGAATGGTTCTGAGAGGGCAAGAACATGCTCCTTGACAGGCAGTCATGGGAGGCTGGACTTGCCCTCCAGCATGCATGGCAAGTCCTTAAACACGATGCTTCACTTCAGAGTGGTCTGTTGCCTGTGAGTCCTTCCTCTGCTCCCATCCACAGGCAGGTGCAGGCAGAGAGGGCAAGCCCCCGCAAGCAGCAGGAGAATGGAGGAATGACCCTCCTTCCACCTAAAGCCCAGCTGAAGACAAGGAGCCAGCAGCACCCAAGAGTAACAACAAGACAGGCATCCCTATCTCCCACCTCAATGCTCTCCAGCATCCCACTATTTCTGACTCTGAGGACTTCCTGAGCCTGCTGTGGTTTCCCTGCTCACTATTCCCCAGCCAACCCCCCACTTCATACTTGTCCAGTCTCCTCAGCGCTTGTGCAAGCTTCATGTGCCCACAACACCCTTTGGCAGGGAGCTCCACCATGTCTCACGTGAAGCAGGAAGATCTCCTTTGGAGTCCTTGGCCACAATCAGTTCCTTATCTCCCTGCCTTCCCCCAGCTGGTTATATGATATGCTGTAGACCAAGCACCAGTCTTCCCAGAGATGCATCCTTTTAGGGACTTCTAGTAGCAGTGATGCAGTTAAAATCTATGTACAGCAGTTTACAAAGCTTATTTTCCTCTTAGATAAAGGGGAGGGTCAGGGTGACACAGAGTAGTTGTGGGATGAAATGGCACAATTTCTGGGAGCTCAACACAGCAAGTCTCATTCGCAACCCCAGACTTGGGAGCAGGCTTGCAATTAAAAAAATTAACAGTGACCTTGAATACAAGGGCTACCATTTAACTAACCCGCATTCAGGCTTCGTTAATAAAGCAGCTCTTCTGTAGGCTACAGCACAAAGGCACTTCTCCAAAGATCAGGTTACCTCTGCCCACTTACGCCACGGTGGAAATTTTAGAGACCTTTATATAAAAGCTCCAAGAGAGGGCTCCTCTGCAGACATCCCCCTGCCCACCCCTCACCCTGTGCTCTGCTAGGAGCAGGGTAAGCTGGCTCAGTCCATGGGTAAGGCAGGGCTTGCAATTAAGCAATAATGATTGCAATCACAAGGCATTTTCCAGGGACTGATGACCAGCTGGGTGGGGTTACATTACAATCCATTAACCTAATCAGCATTTAAACCTCAAGAACTACACAGCAGAGGCTGCCACCGGGATTATAAAACAAAATGAGAACACACTCTTAAAACATGCGTCTTCCAGGGCTCTGGAGAGCCTTAGAGCTATGTCTTCACAGATAATCACATCACAGGTACAGGACAAGGTTAGTAAGTAAGTGCTCAGAGCTAATGGGCCAGTTTATTCATATTATCTAGCAGAGAAGTGGGTTTTTTCCTCTCCATCCCATGGTAACATTACCTTGACAGGTGCAGTGCCCACAGTGAATACGAGGTCTGTCCCATATTCTGAATTATCCCTTTAGGGATGAGAGCAAAGATACATATTTGGGGAATGGGTGTTTCCTACAGCATCAGAAAGTGAAGCTGACTGGAAGAGTAAAGCCTGATGCTGCCCCCAAAGCACAACTTGTTTGATATCATTACTCACAGGCCAGTTAAATTAGGGAGTTGCTACTCTGCTTATTTCTCTATAGATTGTAGGGCAAGGAAAAAACACAAACTTCAAAGAAATATCCTGAAAATGCCATGTGCCCTAGGACACCCCATATATCCCACTGGTCGTGGTGCTGAGCATAACTTTTTCCCTCTCCTTAATTGTTACTCTACCTCTTCACAAAATGTGGATTGCATACCTTTGCTCTCCCTGACTAGCTGGGGTATCACAGGAACATGGTGGAGGTTGGTAATTAATATTTTTAATCCTTGGGAAGTCTTTTGTACGGTAGTACTTCCTGTTGGGGTGGGTTTTAACATGCTGTCCTCACACCTCTGGAAGGCTGGCTCATCAACAAGAGGACCTCAGATGTAGATATACATGCATGTGGATGGACCAGTGTCTCAGAAGTGCTACCAGACTACAAGGGACCTATCAGGACAAAACGGTCTCATCTCCATTCAGGCAGATGTTCAGCAGTACAGCATGGATTTTGCAGCTTTTCCATCATTCACCTCTTCTTGTGGTTTCAGTCAGTAGTTCAAGTACATCCCCCATGCTCCACACCCTTCCTGCCCAGCTGGGGGCTCTGCCTGCAGACAAGAGGGCTCTTTTTGTCTGGATCTTTGTTCTTTCAACATCATCTAAATATCGCTCCCTTAACACCTGATTTAATATTTCAGCCCCTTTAATTACACACAGTGGAGATTTTATCGGAAACCTGATTATTGTTTGAAAGTCTGAGCATTTCATCCCAGCCTCAGAATTGATCTATCAACTGCCTTTAAATCTCCCATTTTAATTTAACATTTAACACTTTATACCCACATTAATTACATTTTCCATGATCAATATCAACAAACACCACCTCTGGCCCTCTCCCAGTAGGGAGACCTCAGAGACCCTGCTCTGCCAAAACTCTCAAGGTAGTTTTGCTCTTGAATATGGACGATCTCTCCAGTGGGAGAGAAGAGAAAAGAAAAACGCATGAAAAACAGCAGGACTGAGTAAGCAGCAAGGTTTAGTAAGCAACACCACCAGCAGAGATGCGCAGGCGCAGACGTGGCCCCGGCAGCAGCACGGGGACTGGCCTGGCCCCAGGACGTGGGGAGCAGAGACTCCAGCCAGCTCACCCTCCATCTGTCCCACCCCCATCTCAGCTGGAGGGGGACTGTGTGCAGGCTCCATCCTAACTCCTGCCCATGCTGAGCAGCGGGTGAGCCGGGCTTAGCCTGTCCAAGAGCTGCACACGAGAACTGGGGCACGGGAAATGCTGACAGGTCCATCGGGGAGAGCAAAGCTTTACTGGCTCAGTATCTCCTGGCATTTCACACACACCATGCTTGTGGCAGCCTGCAGATCCAGGTCCCTCTGCTTGCCTCACCACAACACAACATGGAGAGCAAAGCACTTCTCGCTGCACTTCTCCGGTCCCCGAGCACAGCAGATCTCTTGCTAGCAGACACAAACTGCATGCACTAATTAAGGAAGACACCCATCATGCTCCCTTCATATCCAGCCACTGCCAGCTCTCAAAGGTAGCTGCTCTAAGACACTGAAAGGGTCCAGCTTTGCCAGGAGGACAGTACCAGATTTCCTCCTCCAGACCCCGGGAAGCAGAAGTCAGAGTGCTTGAGGGGGGTCGGGTGCTCCTCTTATCTTGTCTGCAACGCATTTGTGTTTCTGTGTTGCAACCAGGGATGGAAGAAGGTAAGTGTCCCCAGCACTGCAGAAAACAGGAATATTTGTCCCTGAATAATTTCTCTAGTATATTAAGCACAAGTCATTCTTATGCAAAGGCTGCCCCGTACAGCTGCCAAGGTCAGTAAGACCTTGCTTTATTTGCTGCAAAAGGGCTGGCTGCGCAAGTTTTACCTTGTACATATTTTTTCCATGTGTTCTCTTGTCTTGGATTTCCCTGCTGCTAATGCCTATGCATCTTGCTGTCTGTTCAGTAGGTCATGCTACTTCTCTGGCTGCTGATAATTACTACCCAGTATCAAATCCTCCAGAACACTCAAAATTCCAGCAAACCGATTTTTACGGCATGTTTAATTCAGAAGACACTGAGGACAATATTGAATAACAATTTTCAAGGAAAACATGCTCCACAGCATTTGCTAACAACATCAATATGTTTCTATTTTCAGGGGGTCTTGACCCACCATCCACTCACACAGCCATCACTGTTCACATTCCAGTATCTACATACAGATGATTTTTTGTGCAAGGGCTGCATTCAACCAAATGGCACTGCCTGCACACACAGGCTCCAGATTACAATACGAATGAGTGTGGATTTCAGGAAGCAGCCAAGTACTGAACAGCCTGGATTTAAATAGATGCCAGTCTGAAAATAAGGCCCTGTGCTTTTTTAGACAGCAGACACATTCTTATAGACTGCAGCCAATGGTTACACCTAGACTAAGGATTGTCCCTTTCCTCAGTTTACAAAGTCCTGTGACATTGAAGGGGCATCTGTCAGATTCAGGTATTCACACAAGGAAGAAAAGGAGTATTTTGAAACTCTACATCATCATGATACTGCAAAGGACTCAAAGGCCAAGAAAGTTTAATTCAAGCAGCACTTCTGCAAAAGAACACAGTTAAATGCCCTACCTGAGGTCAGTGGCCAGGTAGGAAAACTTCACACCACGCTGCTGTCCTGCCCCAGCCTCTAAACCCAAATCAATGCAGAGATGGCAAGCAAACGTGTCCAACACCTCCCCTGTGCTGCCAGGAGCAGCACAGCAGAGTTCCCCAGTGACAGCAGTTCTTTCTTGCTGGTTTATTTCAAGCTACACCTCACTACACCTGATCTGCCGCAGCAGCATTCGGTGACAAGCTCTTGCTTATCAGTGTCTGATGCAAACGAGTTCCAGCCAGTGAGGAAATCTGGTCTGGTGGGAACAGCAAGCTATAGCTCCAGACGAGGGCTCACACAGCCCTCTACCAGCCCAGAAACCAAGCAGATTCTGCCACCTCACTCTGACGTTGCTTGAACCTTGTCCACAAGTTATGGTCAGCAGCACTAATGCCACATCACCCCGAGTATTTGCACTGAGGGCTACAAACTCCTCAGGGCAGAAACCATCTCCCCCTTTATCCTGCAGCAGACTGGCCTTGGTAGGACCCCCACAGCCATCACTGTAACACAAACCATCATTCAAACTGAACACACATACAGGTGCCAGAAGTGTCTCAACTGGAGAGCAGCAACAGTACCATGGGGCTGTGCAGAGGGGTTAAGCAGCACTGCTGAAAAGAGATGCAGACAAGGACTTCAGGACGCTCTGAACTGCTGTACCTGCAGCTCAGAAGGTTGCCATCACTTGTGAGCAAGAACTGTCTGGCTGAACCTACTGCCTTTGTTAACCGAGAACCGCTGCATGATGGAGTGGGCTAATTAACTGCATTTTACTTTTGGGGACCCAGGCTTAAATCCTGGATCTTGTCACACTGAAAATGAATTTAGGGACTACAATGAGTGCCGAGATCATTTATTTTCCACAGAATCATCAAATAATTGCCAGTCTCCTGACACAGAGGCCCAGAACTCTACGCAAGGACACTAGTGCTTACGCTGTTATTTCCCCGAGTATAAAAGTTATTAATGGATTGATGTGAGCAGTCATCACAGCTGTCACTGCTGCTTAGCTGGAACCAGCACCCGGATGAAGAACCCCACCACGCAACAATGTGTGCTTCATGTTGCAGTGCCATGCAGACCGGGTGTCCTACAAGGAGGGAAGGTGAGCCTGGCAACACTTAAATTTTCATACGGATTCACATCTCCCTTAAATTTAGAGGAGCATAACGCAGCCCTGGTGTAACTCTGGTTACTTCACTGAAAAACCACCAGGCCTGGTCGTGGTCCAAGGGAGCTGAGGGTAATTTCCCCACTTCCTCACGGCTGAAGACCACTCAGCAAAACCAGCAGGGAAGTGAGTGCTTTCCCCATAAAGTAATTCTCTATTTTTATCTTGCAAAGAAAGTTTTTCATTTAAAAACTAAAACTCCTGCTTCAGGGAGAAGCCAAGCACCATTTTCCTTTCAGATTTTTACCACAGAAGTTTTCATCTAATCAAATAAGCCATTTTTCCACTGAAAGGAATCATGGTGGAAAAAACAGAACAGCAGACCAGTCCCTGAAGGTCTCCAAGCAAGAAGTACCTATCAGTTGCATCCCCGACTGGCAGCAGCATGCTCCTTCATATTGCTGTTTGCAGTGTCACCTCACCACTCTGTGTCTCAGGTCACCCATCCCAAACAATGGGGATCCTTGGTGTCAAAGCACTTTTGAGAGCAACATTCTCAATGTGCAAGTTAAACAGAAGCCAGTGATGGTGAACCACAGTTTTGGACACAGCAAGCTGCTTTACTAAAGCACAGGGGTTATTGCTTCTAAAGTGCCATCCTCCTCCTCCTCTTTCCTCCTCTCTCAGCATCCTCAGCCACCAGCACAACTGAAAGCTGGGCAGGAAGACACAACAGAGGTCAAAAGGAGCACAGAAACATATTCTGAAGTAGTCTCTGGCACATAACACTCAGCTACACACCACAGCTCAGGAATACAGCACCTTTCATCAAAACCAAGCAGGAGACCTGGACACTTCACCCTGTAAAACAACAAAATGAGGGCTGGGTGTTGTCTTCATGGTAGGGTTTTACAGCAAGCCAAAGGCTGTGTGGAAGACTTCCCTTGAACAGCAGAGGAGGAGAGCTTAAGCTAGACTTCCATCCAAAAAGTCAGACTTGAGGGGGAAGGAATCAGCCAGAAGATGTCCATGAACTGGGGAAGAAGGGAGCAGCAGCCACAGTGTTCAGGGGGCTGACAAAGAACCTGGGGACCAACATCTCCCTGCTCCCAGACTGAGCAAGATTCCCAAGGCCAAACCAAATTCTGCAAGTAAGGGCCATGCAACTCCCCCCGCCGTTATCGTTAAATCCTCTTTACTCCACAGAGCTGTTCTCCACCCTCCTTCCCTTTTAATCAGGCCTGACCTACAGATGTCAGCCTCATTTCGGCTAAGTCAACGCAACCGCCACATCTAGGATGCTGTTACAGGAAAAACCTTACTTACACTCTTGGCTGAATTCCAGAGTCTACTTTTTGGTCTAGACCTGACCTCGTTCCTCTTCTGCAAGCTTAATCCTTTACCTTAAGGGCAGAGGGAACACACAGGGACTCCAACGTGGGCCTGTCTACGCTGTCTCCCCTTCAGCCTGCAGAGCCAGGAGACTCATTTGATCATGCTGCACAAACACTAACGATTATTGACAGGAGGCTCCCTCAGAACTGCACGTTCTTCAAAAACACATACACCTTCAAGAGCCAAAAACCAAATGTGAAACATGTGTTTTATGTTCTGCAAGATAAATCCCTACCCTAGAGTTCACCCAACAGGACACAAACCTTCAATCAACAGTCCTCAAAGCTTCCTCAGATGCATCCCTGGCCTCACACTGAAATCATAGCCACACGGATACATCCAGCTTCATCTAAAGGTTGGAATAGAATAGTTAGGGTTGGAAGGGACCTTAAAAATCTAGATCAACCCCCCCTGCCATGGGCAGGGATACCTTCCACTAGATCAGGTTGCTCAAATCCCCACCCAACCTGGCCTTGAGCACTTATTCATCCTTCAGCAGAAACACACAACATTGATGTAGGACACTAATTGAACACAAAGGACTTCCATCAGCTACTGTGCCACCCTCCCACAGTACCTCACCAGGCACAGCCCAGAGACTTGCTGCAACAGTACGGTCAAAATAAGCCCTAGCTTATGGCTCTTCCACTTGGTGGTGCCTTGCTGTCCCTACACTGTGTGGCCAAGATGCAGGAGTCACAAGCTGGAGGTGGATGGACAACTGCTTGTCCTGTCTTGCCCAAACACATTCTATAAACAGGGTATCAAATCTAAATGGGACCTGGCTCATGCACTCCACCTCATGACCCAAAAACCTTGACTCCAGTCACATATCACTAGCAGCAGTGGAAATACCAAACTGCAAATCAGATATTAACAACTATGCTGTTATCAGCTTATTCCAAGAAGGCAGCTAGCTGTGAATTCAACCTTCAGGCAACAACACAGGTGTTTCTTGGCTCTCAAATACATTTGCACTGTGTTTTCTTTAAGTGTTTGTAGGGGATGTTCAAAACCTCCAGTTATCTGTATCTGACACGATGCTGAACCAATACTCTCCTGATTCACAGGAACTGTAAAAACAAAACCCCACGGAGGCTAGGAGGAGCCTCTGGATCAAATTCTCTGAGCTCTGAAAGAGTCCTTGAATGCGTGCTGCAAGAAATCCTCCATAGAGACACACCTTTCATATCACAGCAGGAGGAGGGAGGGAGAAGAAGAGAGATTAAAAACAAGATAAAAGCCAGATCCGCAGGTAACAGAAAAATCAGAGATGCTCCCTCAGTTTACACTACTACACATTTGAGCCAAAGGTGCTTTTAAAGCCCTTTTATGAAATATTTTACTCTGCCTTTCTATCTGCTAGGAGTGCAAGCTAGGCACTGCTGTTCAGAGAAACTATTTATTCAGTTTTACAGTGACTAACCTGAATTTCCAGACTGCTTCAAAAGAAAAACTGAAGCATTTCTTTACAAAAGGCAAGTAGCAATAGGCTTCTTCCCTCCTTGTTTTTCCTTTCCTTTTTTCCTCCACCCCTCAGCTGAAACATCTCTACCTCTCATCTAATAAATAAACAAACTATGTACCTTTGCACAAAAAAATTGCTCTTCCCTTCACCTCCATGCTAAAAATGTGCTGACAATTTTTTCAGGGTTTTTTTTTCTTGAAGCCAAAGTGGAATAAATTCCTTTCTTTTTTTTTTTTTTTAATTGATTTTTCAGTTCAGCCATCTACTCAAAATAACAGCTAGCCTTACATCACTGGCTGCAGTCTTACAACCTGGAATAAACCCAAGATGAAGCTGAAAGGCATGGGATTACTACTGGCTTGGTGTTGGTGGAGCACCCTAGGAAAAACATCCATGGTCACAACAAATTACAGAGTCAGTGGAAGCAGCCACACTGTTGCATGAACCACCTCAATGTTACCCCCCAGAATAATGAACAGAAAGTATCAACACAAAGTTTAAATACAACTAAATCTCTAATCCAAGTCCATCAAATTAAGGCCTAGTTGCAGAAGGCACAGGCTCACTGGGATGTGCTTCTGGCACCCAGGGTGTCCTGGGGACGGGGAGCTCAGGTAGCACACCCCAACCTTCATTGAGGTGCCTGTTATGTGCCTGCACAGGGAAGCAATGTCACACACAGTGGGTCTGGTTTAGGGCAAGGTTTAATGCACTTACAACCATATTTCATCACGATTAAGCTCTAATTCTGGAAGGCCGAGGGCAGGTGCACATTTTCTTATGTGGAGATGCCCTCTACTCAACCCAGCCTAAGACCTTCACTTATGCGAGGCTGTGATTAGGGGATTCAGGTCATGAGCAAGCAGATCTCACGCTTTAATTCCCTCTCTCCCCCCCTCTCATTTCGGTTGCCCGAATCTCCAGAATGAACATCACATTCTTGCAGAAACCTCAGCAAACCTGCGTGCACCAGCACTCTCCCTCAGAACAGGGAGGTGCAGGACTGGGATAACCTCCCACCCAAAAGCTCTGGATGCTTCTGCTCTGCCTTGCCACTCTCTCCCTACATTAAAGACTCAAAAAACAATCCTAAAACCAGTCTCACCTCTTTGTCTGCACAGTCCAGCTAATATGACTGCATCAAGTACATCAATACTGTTCAGTTCGTATCTCCCCTCCAGAATTTGCCTTTCAGCAGCACCATCCTCATTCCAGCCTTGGTACCTGAGCATCAGCTACTGAATGAGTCATATTACAACACAGTCACCAGAGCTGGAAAGTCCCCAACCCAGCAGGTCTCTCCCTTCAGCAAGGCTGATATAACCTCATGCACAACCTGCCCTGCATGCCCCACTCATCTCAGTTTCAGAAGAAATGTGGATCACAGCTACTTAACTGACTGCAAGTGAAGCCAAAGGCAGAGGGGGGATGTCAGTGGCAAAACCTGGGCAGCCTGTCCAAGGGCACACAGTCACTTCACAAGACAGTTCTGTGCTCTGGCTTCCTCAGTCAGATACACCACCAGCATCTGGAGCTTCAAAAAGGTGAGGACAGACCACCTGTAACCCTATTGATGGCTCCACAATACTATTTCTTTTTTGTATCTCAAAAATTACTGAAACATGGAACACAAGCCCCCTGGGCCAGCACTGCTCATTACCATTTATTTAAAAATGTTCAGATTGTATTTAAAAGGACCCCACTGATACCTGGTGTGGCTACAAAAAGATCTATCCGTCCTGACTTGCTGGCTGTAGAGTAGGAGATCCTACAATTGAGCAGCTTGATTAACAAGAGTGAACAGCACTAATGAAGAGTTTTCACCAGATTTTGGGGAGAGAAACCCGATGCCCTTTTGCTGCTCAGCCAGGGAAGGACTCAACCCTTTGTTCTCCGTCACTTCAGTATCTTATGGCCTGCGATGAGACTTTGCATGCTGTGGATCAACCCAGTGCTCTGGAGAACAACTCCCAGCAGCAGCCAGCCATGGCTCAGAGCAGGAGATGCTCTTTTGCAGGAGCCAGTTTTCCTTTAAGGGGGAGGCAGGCTTCCTCATCAGCGAGCCAGGGACTTCTGGCAGTTTGCCATTCCAGCCTTTAGGACCTCTCTACTGACCAGTCTATCGATCCACACACATCCCTCCGAGCACTACAGCCCTGCGCAGCACAACCACCACCCCCGCACACTGTCCCAGAACCTTCCACCAGAAGATCATCAAATGCTTCACAAACATTAATGAATTAAGTCCCAGCATCCCAATTAACTCCGGCAGCATTATCCCCTCGTGACCAAGGAGCACAGAAGCAGGCTGAGGTGTCCTGGTCTCCCTATGAGCCTGCCATGACAGCCAGACCTGCCAGCTCGCTCCTGCTCAGGCACAGACCTGGGAGCTATTTCAAAGGCTTTTTCCAAAACAGAAAGGGAAAAAAAAAAAGCTTTCTGTGTTCCTCTATGCAACAAAAAAGGTACTAATAAAGGTTTCACCACCCAAATTAAAAATCAAAGGCAGAAACAGAGTCTCTGAAATATAAGACACACGTTGTGTGGGGTGTGAAATTTATTGCTGCCTTGCAGAATGAAGCCAAACTTCTTAATATGGAAAAACACTGGTACTTTTGACCCAAACAGATTTGGAACAGGAAGTAAAAACAAATTACCCAGCTGTGGCCTCCTCGTGTTACGAGCAGCAGCAGAGAAACCGGCGTCTCCTGCCCACGCTTGCCCTGTCAGGGGCCACACGCCACTTCCGCAGGGGGCAATCCCACCCCAATCCCACCCCAACCAGCCAGGGCTGTTATCAAAGCTCTCACAGGCAAGACCTGGCCTTTATCAAAGGGCGATCAGCTGGGGAGAGCCAGGGAAACAGCAACTGCAGGAATGGCCCCAAACGCTGCACCCATTTGCAAACCACAGAGGGCCCCTGCGAGGGGATTCCCCTTCTTCTGGTGGCACTTCTGATTTCCACCATCCAAATTCCTGACTCAGGACAAGAATATTTCAGCAGTTAATTCCGGTTTTACTCCATCATCACTAGCAAACCCTGAGAAATTAAGTCAAGCCTCAATTGGCTTAAAACATAATTGCATTTCTTTTAAATAATAGCTTGGTATTACTTTGGTTTTTGTCTTTATTTTTTTGAGCTCGTGCACATTACATCCTAATTATACTTTCAAGCTTTCATTTGCAGCTACAGTAATAACCCAGTAAGACATACAGACAAGCCAATTTTCAAATCATCACTTGTGTAAGGTGCTGGAGCTTTAAAAATATGACACATAGACCAAGGGACCTGCAAGAAACAAGAAACACGCAAAACTGACAGCCCAGCATCCCTTCTGTTAAAAGTGGTAACTCAATGCCAAAGAGAATGGCTTTGAGACCTCAGCATAGCAAACACTGAATAACACACGCTTAATGCTAAAGAAAATACCATTTACACAAACACTACACACTGAACAGCTCAAAACTTTTGATTTTCATTAAAACTCTGCTTTCAGAGTCAAAGGCATCATTTTTATCAGCTCAAGCAGGTTTTTCCTACAAGATTTTAAAGGATTACAGTAGAATACCTCACAAAGCAAAGTCAGATTTCTGACTCGTGTTAATTTTTTTAAAAATATACCAGCAACCAGAGAATTGCAGCCATTAATACAACACTGCCTTCACAGCAGGTTCATGCCAGCATTACCAAAAGCAGAATTCCACTCAACACCACTTCCAGGCAATACAGACATCTGCAAAACCCAGGGGAAAACAGCACACAAACATCAGAAACACACATTGCGTGCATCACCATCCCATACTTTTACAAGAACTGGTATTTTGTGTCCCTGCTTTGCAGGAAAGTACCCTGCACTGCACAGAGTACAAACCCCTACACACAGTGACCTCCATTCCTACCTCTCATTCCTTCAAATCCATCTACCCTCATGCTCCTAAACACTGCTCTGATGGAGGGGTTGCACTGCAGAGAATCATAGAGTTGTAGAAGATGCAGAGTTGGAAGGGACCCATCAGGATCATCGAGTCCAACTCCTGTCCTTGTGCAGGACACCCCAGGATCACACCATGTGCCTGCGAGCATCATCCAAATGCTGCTTGAACTCAAGCAGGTTGGTGCTGTGACCATTGCCCTGGGGAGCCTGTGCCAGTGCTCAACCACCCTCTGGGAGAAAAACCTTTTCCTGGCATCACACCTAAACCTCCCCTGATCCAGCTAAGGAAACATCCCCTGTGCCCCAATGAAATCCTCCCTCTGCCCCAGCAACCTCCCCGAAAAACAATAGAAAAATAATAAATGAGTTTATCATGACAAAGAACGAACAAATAAGTGCGAGTCCGAGCAGACAGACAGAGGTGCTGCCAAAAAATCAGCACTTTCTCAAAGGCAGGCCCTGCCTCCCCTCGGAGGGCTGCCAGTCAAGCCTGGTCACGGGGCTGTTTCCGAGGGTGAACAGAGTTCTTATTGACACAGCTTATGTCTGCAGCATGCAGCCCTCCGCAAGGCTTTCAAGAGCAGATCCGATTACACAGACACATTCTCTCTGATTTTATGCATTCAGAAGCCCTCAGACATAAAACACCCAGCTCTGAAGGCCACCGGTTTTTCAGCCTGCTATCAGCCTACGTGCTGCAAAAAAAAAAGGGCAAAACAGGCAAAGGGATCCTGGCACCTTCACTTGGACTCCTGAGGACCTCACCCTTGCTGTGCAGGGCCGTGTAATTTGGAGGCCAAGCCACTGATTTGCTCCATGTGAGTAATAGGAGACGACTCATTCCCATGGTGGATACTTAGCATCAGGACGGGAGAAGGGAAAAAATAAATATCTGCTGACACCCTTTAAAACTGGGAAAGATAACATCTCTCTGGGTAGACAATCCTTCTTGGAAGATGGCATGGAAAGAGGGGAGGATGCACACCTTTGGAAAGAACAGCAGACACAGACACAGCTTAGCAAGCAAGAGGTGCTCAGCTGAAAAAGTATCACAAGCACAAATTCAGACAAATCATCTATCCAAGAGCAGCAATTGCACACACACAGGAACCCAGGATCAATTTATACCATTCTGTACTTTGGGGGCATGATGAGGAACTCCATTCCAGGAGCAGACATGCATACAAAGTCTGGAGTACATGTGGCACTGCATTAAAGGTGAACAGAGAATTACAAAACATTTTGTTATTATAAATGCTCCAGCTTAAAGACTGCATTTCAGCAAGAGAGACAGGTCTGTGCTTAAATTATACAACAAATCAGGACCTCGGCATTGCCCTGCAGAAGGATGCATGCACTGCTCAGAAGTCTGGAATACACTGATTAAAAAGAAGCTCTCATATCAGTCTAACAAGCAAACCAGTGCATTACACACGAGTAACTGGTTCCCCATCACCTAGAAGGTAGCAACACCTGCACCAGCTCATACACACCAAATTGAAATTTCTCACTGAAATATTACCTAGAGCAAACAGCAAATCAAGCAAGCTCGAGCTTCAGAGCTTTTAAGGGATTTTAAGAGCAAACACATACTGTTCAGTAAAGACATCCTCTCCTCCTCTCCTTCCAGGCTGCTATCACTCCCAATCGTTTCTATCCTGTTTCAAAAGATTTTTCTCACGTTTTTCCTGCTGGGTTCTCCAAGGCTGGAGCCGGGTAGCCCCAACGCTGGGTGCCATGTCTGTCTGTGGTGGCAGTCCTTGCGTTGGATGTTTGCAGTGTTTTCAGAGCACAGCAGCTATGACTACCTACACAGCTCCTATGACTAGACTGAGAAACAGAGATCTAAGCAAACCCTGCTTTTCAGCATACAGCCTCCCCCTCAATGAGCAGCCTTGTGTTTCTAGTACTCATTTTAGGTTCCACACGTGACTTCTAGTATGTTCGTGGTCAGAAAAGCCTGCTCCTCTGAAGGCTGTATGCTCTTTCCCAATATATCTGACTCACACAATGGTTTGCTCCACTGCCAAAGCCAAGCTCTGGCCACCAGCAGGGCAGGGGTGTCCTGCCACAGGCATCAGTCACCAGACCCTGCCTGCATATTCATCACCATCACCTGTGCCTGCACCAGCCACAAAGAGAATCTTCATTTGCTTCCAGGCTCCTGACTAAGCTGCAGGCACCGGTGACGGGGAAAGCCATGGTTTGACTTGTGCATGAAGAAAGATCCATCTGCAAGACACCAGCAATGCTGTTTTGCTGTCAGTTTAACTCAGTATTAGCCAGTGCTGCTAATAAAGGCAGTAGTTCGGCCTCACCCTGTCCTGCCTGCGTACCCCAGGCCCTTGGGCCAACTCAACTGTTTCTGCAGCCACATGAAGAAGTGAACCAAGGAAGCAGTGATGGCTAAAATGAGCATCGCTTTCTTTCTTCTTATTCTACAAGGTTATTCTTAATCCACAAGGATGGTGAGGAGACTGAAGCAAAGGGCTGGAAGCAGGACCACTTTTTCCACCACAACACCAGCTTCAAAACTGATTTGCAAGCTATCCTGCAAAGGGTAAGAAGCAAGTCTCTCCCTCTTTGCAGTCACAAGTTTTTGTGTCTCACTTTGAGACTCCATTAAACATGCAGAACAGCCTCAAAATCTCATTTCTGGTGGTAGTGGCAGTGCAAAACTCTAAGGCCCACATATTCATCTTGCTAAGGTGGGACAAGCCCGGGAGACAACTTTTAAGTCTGTAAATATCTAAGAATAACATTTAAGCATCATGCCAGCCACTCCCCAACAGAGAAGGAAGATGCGGAGGAGGCCACCGCGGCTCATCAACTGGAACTGGGCGTGAAACCATTCACAAATCCTCTGTGTGGCTGTAACACCCCAGCACCCCTGCTCATCAGTAAACTTCCTGCAGCACATGGGCCAGCACAAGGAGGAAGGACTGGCAGCCCAGATCCACTCCCTCATTCTCTGTGGGGACCCCTCACTTCTCCACGGTGATGGGAAGGATGTGGCAGCCTGCTTTCTCCTGACCTAGCCAGATGCTGCAGGAGGCTGAGCAGCACAGGGATTACAGCACCGAGGAGCTGATTTCCTTGCTGACCACCAAGTCTTCTTTGAAACCCTATCAGTATAACACAAACTACCTGGAAGACGGCACCAGAACTGCTACACACCAAGCTGTACACAGGCTGAGCCAGGTGCATACATAAAACTCGGCCGCTTCAGGGAAGGCTGACTGCACCTTCTCCTGCTGCAAATGCATCCCATAATACCTAGAACCTTCTGCACAAGTCCATTGTCTTCCAAAGAGAAACACTCAGATGCTGAAATAGCTCTCAAACTTTTCTGGGCCATCACTACTTTTAAATGACTTCATTTAAATATGTACCATGTCTATATATATACGCACGCACACGCCGAGGGAAATCAGCAGCCACGAGAAGGGCTGGTGCCCACACACCATAACTGCACAGCCACCCAGGTCTGCCTGTGCACGACTGTACCACCACAGCTCCACACCAGTACAACCCTACAGCAAACCAGAGCTGCCCAGGAGCCCTGTGAGGATCCTGCCCCACCAGCAGGAGCGCTGGAAAGCCCCCAGCCTGCGGGCTGCCCACCAGACCACTGCTAACACACATCTTTACTGGGGCAGAGAGAGCAGTAAGGGCAGGGAACGCTTAAGACCAAATTGAAGAGTCCTTTACATCCTTCAGCTCTGTACAAAGCTGAACCCCTAAGCCCTTCCTTCAGGAGTTCCCCCCTCCCAGGGCTGATTTGTACCCTCATTTGTAAATAAAGCTCTAGGAAGCAGGACTGTGCCACGTAAAGCATTTCCCCAACCCGGAGAGCAGCACCACTGCAGCCTCCACGTACCACCTTAACAGCAAAACACCCGCACGGAGGACCCAGAGGGGGAAAACATCTCCACAGCCCCACGGAAGCTGCTGTATGGAAACTTTAACCGCATTACTTCTGCTTCTGCACAATCCCAGAAGAACGAGCTCGATTCAGAGCGCTCCGACTCCGACACGGGATGGTTTCAACACGGTAGAGGCTATTACCTCACCCTAATTACAGGATCACGTTACATGTCCAACAACTGCTGCAATTTAGTCTTGCCTGAGACACCCCGGCTCCAAATTGCTCATCCCACCTCTCACTCCCATACTTTTTGGCATCTTTTGAATAAACGCAGGGATACCCAGCAACGTTTCAGCATCTCACACAGCAGCACCCCGAGCCCCCCAAAGGTAAAGTCGTTATTCCATCGCTGTAATGAAGGCAGTGGCTTTCATCAGCACAGAACAAACTCGTTTCAGGCAAACAGCACGGGCAGGACAGCCCTGCTCAGACGCCTGTCTGTGCACACGCATTGTGTGACTGCTGCTGATCACCACCCCGCACCGCACCACGAGCCCGCACGCTGCTCCCCAGCCGCGTGTTCATCTCCCACGGAGCCCATCCGTGCACGATAGGAGCTTTTCAGCCCCCCCCCGGAGCTTCACCACCTCCTCCAAGGCAGGGAGCGATCCTCACACCTCACCTCGGGGCTCAAACCCGCAGGGCCGGGGTCTGCTCCTGAGCCCAGTGCTAACAGGTCTCTTACTTCGCGTCTCGCCTCATGCTCCGCAGGGCAGCACTGGGCTGCCCGGCCATGGCTCGGCGATGATTCAGCAAGGGGGTGGCCCGTGGCAGGGCACACCTCCCGGGGCTGTCACCGCGGGCTGGGGCAGGGGCACCACTCGCTCCGTCTGTCATGGCTGCGCTGCCCGGACTGCGCAGAGCGGCCCGGCGGGGCCGAGGGGGGCGAAGGGCGTGCGGGGGGGGT